>WAAB01025403.1:361297-372502 GCA_013389865.1 Piaya cayana
GTTTGGCAGACTTGTTGGAATGTCTGGGAGCTAAGGGCTTTGGTTCATGGAGCAGAATTCTGAAGCAAGAAAAAGAGAAAGTTATAGACTAAACCACAGAAATGTAAACATGTCTGCAGCTAAAATAACTCCACTTTCATTGAAAACACTCCTCGCTCACAATCAGACTTCTGTGTGCTATGCTCAATAAAACTGCATGCTAATAGCAACCAATTAATACATTATGTAGTTCTACTTTAAAAAAAATCTGAGACGCTTTTAATTTTTTTCAATTTTTATTTTTTTTCTCTTTAATTATTATTTTTAATTAAGGCAGCGCTGGGTTTTCTGCTCCCTGCGCCGTCTCTCGGCTCTGAGGGGCTCCGGGGACAGCGGTGGGCGATGCCCTGCGGCCAAGCCGGGCCCGGGGAGGCTCCGGGGGCAGCGGCGGCGGCAGGAGCGGAGGGACGGGACGCACCGTCCGCATCCCCCCGGCCTCCCCGGGGCTTCGCCGTGTGAGAGCGGGAGCGTGTGCGAGGTGAGTGCCGCTGCCAGGGTCGGGAAGCATCCCCTCTCCATCCCCCCTTCCTCACCGGTACTCAGCCCCTCTCCATCCTCCCTGCCCCACTGGTGCTCAGTTCCTCTCCGTCCTCCCTGCCCCGCTGGCCGATGGGGCGCTCAGCTCTTCTCCATCCTCCCTACCCCACGGGCGCTGAGCCCCTCTCCATCCTCCCTGTCTCACTGGGACTGAGTCCCTCTCCAACCTCCTTGCCCCATCAGCGCTCAGCCCTTCTGCATACTCCCAGCCCCATCAGGGCTCAGACCCTCTCCATCCTCCTTGCCCCGTCGGGTGATGGGGCGCAGGGTCCCTCTCCATCCTCCCTGACCCATCTCAGATCTTCTCCATCCTCCTTGCCCCATCTCCATCCTTCCTGCCCCGCCGTGCGACGAGGCGCTCAGCCCCGTTTCGGACAGCCCAGTCTCCTCTGGCTTTCTTGCTTTCTTTNGTGAGGTCCCGCTCGCCTCCAGCTCCGCCCGCCCCCCTCCCCGTCCCCGTCGCTCCCCCCCGCTCCTGGAGCCGGGGGGCGGGGGAAGCGGGGGGTGCCCGCGCCCCGACGGCAGCGGGGGAGCCGGGGAGCAGCGGCGGGGCTGCCCCGCGCCGCGATTGGCGAGAGGGAGAGGCGCCCGGAGCCCGGGGCCAGCGCGATGGGCTGAGCCCGTCCCGACCGAAGTGACTCACTCGGCAAACGCCGCCGTCCCCTCGCCCGCTCCCTCCCGTCGCTCCCAACGCCGCCGCTCGCTGCCTCTCCCCCCCGCCCCCGGCTCCTTCCCCGTGCCCGGAGCCCTTTCTCCCGGTAAGTCCTTTCTCCGCGGGGCGGCTGCGGTGATGCGGGTCTGGGACGGGGCCCCCGGGGCTGGAGCGGGGCGACGCGGGGCTGGCAGCAGCATCCTCNCCCCCCCGCGCTTTTATTTCCGCGCCCCGCGTTATTTCTCTCGCTGCCCTGCGGCGGAGCCCCGCTGCTCGGGCTCCAGGCTTTTGCCTTCACGTCGGGTCCTCGCAACAACCGCGCGCTTGTTCTGCCCCTTAGAAACGCGCCCTTGTTCGCCGCGCCGGGCGGAGCGGGGACCCGCCGAGCCACCGGTAGCCCCGTGTGTGTCCCTCGACNGGCAAACGCCGCCGTCCCCTCGCCCGCTCCCTCCCGTCGCTCCCAACGCCGCCGCTCGCTGCCTCTCCCCCCCGCCCCCGGCTCCTTCCCCGTGCCCGGAGCCCTTTCTCCCGGTAAGTCCTTTCTCCGCGGGGCGGCTGCGGTGATGCGGGTCTGGGACGGGACCCCCGGGGCTGGAGCGGGGCGACGCGGGGCTCGCAGCAGCATCCTCTGGGCCAGCTGCCCCCCGCCAGGGCTCCTTCCAGCGCCGCGGGTGTTGGCTCTCGGGTTGGCTTGCCGGGCATCGCTCTCCGAAACTGTATCCTCCTCCCCGCCGTCGCTTCTTGGGATTTTCTCCTTTTTTTTGGCTTTTTTTTTGTTTGTTGGGGTTTTTTTTCCTCCTTTTTTTTTTTTTCTGTTGTCTTTGTAATTCTTTACGCAACTCGTCATTCCGTTCACTAAAATCTCCATCTCGCCTTTTCAAAAGCTGGCAAGCTGTTCCCTGTAGGATAACCTCCCGCTACCTGAGTTGATCTGAGGGGAGTGAAGAGTTGCTTGTGGTACTTTTTTAAAGAGTTAAGCACCGCGATGCAGAGATCTATTTTGATGACCAGATGACTCTGCTGTAGAGTTTGGACTGTGCGCGATGATATTTACAAAAGCTGAAGTTGCAAGTTCTGGCTAACATAAACTTTCATTCATTGCTGCCTTTGCTAAGGACCCGCAGTACATGTAAACTCACTGATTCTTCAATGAAGTTTTTATTTGCATTCAAAGTGTCATTCTCTGAATTGACGCTGTGCTTCAGTTCTGAAGTTATAGTTTGGAAATTACATCTACCCATGTAATTTTGAGTCCATTAGGAAAACCAGGATAGGTCTATGAACTGCACATGGAGAAATGTCACATTCCTTTGGCTTAACCCTTTAACCACTTCCCTGGTTTCACTGAAACAAGTGAAGCAGAAAAAGACAGCTGCTCAATAGGGTATGAAATGTGAACTTTTGTCAGGGTACGTGTATCAGGTATGTGATTTCACACGTACCTGAACTGATATGAAAATCAAGGAAGAGAAATAGATTGTCTGACAATTTCTTAATTAAGAGGAAATAAATAAAGGTAACCCCCCAATCTCGCAACCCACATACTTAATATAGGACAAATATATTCTAATGTCATTTATCTTATATATTTCTTAAAGAACATCTAAAAAACCAAAGATATTGCCCATTGGAATAATAATGTCCCTTCTTATTTTCTCTTTCATACATGGATGTAGGCAAACAATGGCTAACGTGCTATGTAATTCTTTGAAAAACTTAGCAAGAAAAAAAAAATTCACTAACCACTATTAGGACTTTGAACAGCATCTGTCCCCACCTCCCACAATTTAGTCCCAAAGTTAAACAAATCATATAGTACTGGATAGAGTTACATGTTACAGGAATTTTATAAATGGCCTGTCAGTATAAGTCCTAGGTGTGATTAGTTGGACTTTTTGCTCTTAAGGTGTTACTCCAATTGGAGTGTAATTTATGTAGCATTTGGCTCTTAAAGATATATTCTAATAGATATACATTTGATGTTTTTTCCCTCTGATGATTTATAAGTAGGACTGACTGTGTGGCTTCCCTCTCCATTAACCCAGCTGGAGCTCTTTGTCAGACACCAAAGAAATCTGGATATCCGAGTCCATTGCGGAGTTTTGGTGATAGGAACCATGAGCTTAAAGTGCAGGTTGTTACAAACTCGGAAACAGTGTCTCTTCCTTCACGTACACTTGTTTGTATATCAAAAAGTTAGACCTTTTCTATCTGAAATACCAGTTTGGGTCCTATGGTTGTTAGCGTTGAAATGACAACGTCGCCTAAGATCAGTACTTTCACCTTTGCAATGTGGATGCGTCTTTGCTACCTGCTGTTCCACGGGCAGTTTATTTTCTGTGTGCATATGGAGTTATGTAAACAAAAACAAAACCCTGGGATGACTGTTGTAATCCAGTTGGTTTGAATAATGCCACATGAGCAAAATACCTGGCTACTGATGAAGCAGATCTTTCCCCATAGCGCTCTTTCCAAAACACCAGCACTTCACTATCAAAATGCAAGGCTCATGGCATTGGTTCTCCCTCTGCAGAGCGCTTTCTTGTGTCCACTTTACTACAACATTTTCTCCTCTCAGCTACCCCTGCTCTAGTGAGGATCAAAAAGCATGAAAAGTTTTTGCAGTACTGATGGCATCTGGTAGCCCTGAAACGTTGTATGTTACATTTCCTTCTTTTCCTTGCCCCCCACCTTACTAAATGCTCCAGGAGTTATTAGCAGGTAGAATTTAAATAGTTTAAAATGTTGGGGTTGAAATAACCCCTTTCTCTTAAAATATCTATAGCATTAGGTTTTGGGTTTTTTTATCCTCGCTGTCAGGGAACTTGCCATTTTCTTATAAGTGAACATATTTTATTTTTCTGGGAAAAGGCAGCTGTAAGAGCAAACTGTGCTTCTTTTAATCATGAAAGTAGCTCTGTGGAAATCTGCATCCTGAACTCGAGATGGAAGCTGTTGACAGAGGGTATGGTCAGAAAGGGCCCTTTGGGCCTGATCCATATCAGTTAAGGTCAGCGGTGCAGGCTGAGCCTTGAGTGCCTCACGCTGTCTGCAGTGTTTCTCTGCTCTACAGCTGGTAAGGTAGACCAGGGATTAGTTTATGCTTTGTATGTCAACTTTGATTAAAAATGCTTTTGTTTAAAAAAAAAAAAAGGTTCACGTCGGTAAGATATTTTCAGCCTGAGTTATAATGATATTTGTCTTGGGTTGAAAGAATTACCTTTTGTGCAATAACACTGCACTGTTTTTCATTATACCCACAACTGGCCATTTTCACAGGCACTAGAATATTTTTAATTTCCCCATGTGGTTCTAGCCATGCACCTTTTGAAAGGCAGATTTCCCCACAAAGCTAAGAATCGCTTTGTCTTTTGCATAGATTGAAGATTTGAGTCACAAGAATTTTATTATTTTGGCATTTTAGAAGGTAATTAAATAAGTGGAGAAAATCTAATACATTTCCTTCATATCATAGTTAACTAGTGTAGGTAGAAAACTGGCAGTCTAAAATTACTTTGCTAAATTTAAATGTTAGTGAAAAGTAGGCAATAGGAAAAAATTGAAGGGTATATCTAAATATGGTGTTGCGGACGTATCTGTTATATTTAAACTGCATTTTAACCTCTTCTATTTATATTTAGTGGTATGTGTATAATCTGGAGGGCTTGATTGAGTTCAAGAAACAGTAATTTCAGAATGAAAACCAAAAGTTTACTCTACTGGGGACGTATCAAAACTCACATGTATGCAATGAGATATATTTTACGTAGCTTAAGAGTGAAAATGGTGTTTGATCTAAAGTGAGCATGCATAGATTTGTAAAAAACCTGCTTCCCGTACTGCTGTGGCAAGCACATCTCTTACTGGCTTCTGTGGCACTTTTTCTTGTGTGGAGCGTGAGGCTGCACCGTGGAGTTCAACTTACCTTTGCTACAGCCCATTCTGAAATGCTTCTTTTTAATTTAGAGAGCTATCATGGGAAGTGGATTGTTATTGCATGCTGCTTGCATCAGATGAAATCCCTCCTTGGCACAACTTCATTCCAATAAGAAAAAACTTATTCCAGGAACAAAATACATAGTTATTTTTGTTTGATAATGCAGTGTATAAATATTAATTGCCTGCCCAAAGAGAAAACAATCAACATATGTTTTCATTTTAGTTGGAGATAGAACAGGCTTTGATAAGGATGGTTTAAAACTGGGGGCCTTGACTTGTAGCCGCATGAGCTCTTCAGCTGAACTCACAGCAACCGCTCATGGCTGGCAGATTGCTGTTGTGCCCAAGTAGCTAGAAGGTTGGCAGCTTGTTTTTGAACTGAGGTCTTCTCTTTTGATTAATTTTTATAGGGACACTCAGCGATACGACACCCAGGTGCTTATTAAAGTGCCTTGACATTAGCATTACTTTCAGCCTTCTCACTGTCCGCTAAGAGATGCCATGATTCCGTTGGTCCTTTTAGTGGGGAGAAAGCAGCAGGCTGCCCGGGTTCTTAGACACTGTGATATCAGTAGGATATTAAAAAGCTGCTGCCTCTTTCAGATGCTGCTCCTGCACATGAATATTGACTTCTGTTGTGTTTCAGATCTTCTGAATTTGTCAGGTAGCTTCTAACTTTGAACTACATGCGCCTTATTAGCTGCCTATTTAAAAAAGAAAGGTTGGCTTGTAGAAAATGATAAGCACTGGCAGGTCCACAGTTCTGCACGAGGCAAGTTAAACAAATCTGAGCTTAAATGTGGTTTCAGTCAGCTCCATTTAGACACTCAAGTTTTCAGATTTCTCCAGGAGGTCCATAATGAAACAGGCTTGTTTTCCTTTCACCTCACAAGGGAACAGCAGCAGGAGAAAATCCCTGATAGTGTTTGCACCGGCTGAATAACTGGTGGCTGCAGGAGAGCAGTTTGGGTTGCCAGACTTCATGCCGGGGAACATAAAGCAGTTTGAGACGATTGCTGTTAAGTAAGGGAATGCTGCCTGTGGCTGACACATCGGTGGCCCTAATGAGAGGAGAGCGGGTCCCAGCCATCACTGCAGCCCCTGGGCTGTCAGCAGGGATGCTGTGGGGTTGCAGAGGCAAGCCTGGTTAAGGCTGTGCAGGTGCAAGTGGGTCAGGAATAGGTTCCCTTTCCTGTTAAAGTCCTCTTATCCCAAATATATTGCTTGCTGAACTCACGTCTTTTCCTCCTGCCTTTTAAGGTCTATGGTCAGTGAGGTTCTTTATTTGCTTATATATGTATTTATTTGCTACTATTATGCTGTTAGTAATGATACATTTAATTAACTGTTCAAGTCTCTTTCATTTTTCTGTTGCTGGGAGTGGCAGCTTAAGAGTAACAGCTTGCTACTACTTGTGACAAAATATTTTTTGAAATCCGATTGATTTCTTATAATTTGTGAGTCATGTATGCTTACCAGTTTGAACTTTTCTTAATACCTCTGGCTTTGCATTGAATTTGTTTTTAAGCTTGTTAAGAATATTTGACCTGATTTGACTGAAGCAGACTTTCTCAAGAAGTTACATACTTTTTTATATTCAGTACTTAATGTACAGTTTGTCTTGGTGCAATTAAATATGTATGTAAATATCTTGTGGATTTAGCAAACTGCACAATCTATCTTTTTTGTGACTCATTAAATGAGAGCAAACAATGGAATATGGCAATTAAACAATTCACTTTAGACAAATGCACTTCTGTTATGGTTTATATTTTTAAGTGTAATTAAAAAAGAAGTCTAGTGCTTACACAGAAATAAAATCCTCTAAGCAAAATTCAGTATTCTAAGGAGGTTTTGTCAGTGCTGAATAAAACTGGCAATAAATTTAAATCTGGTGTTTTAATATTCTGTTTATAAAATGAACTGTTCTCTATGCAGTTCACAAATTGTACACAAAGGATTTATTGTCAACTATTAAAGTAACATTAATATATTGCATTAACACATGCTCTGAGACCAAACTGCAAAATCTGCTTGAAAAAGGTGATTGGAAGGCTCTTGCAAAGCAGGTATGGTAAAAGTTCTCCATCATTTCTCTGAAAAACTGCTATTAACATTGATTGTTGAAATTATAGTTGGTTCTTCAAAAGCTTATAGAGGGTAGGTTTTTTGCACAGGTTTGTGGTCGTGGCATTAAATGCAGGTTTCAAAAAGAAACAAAGGATTTAAAATCAAATAAAGATCTAGTTTGGTCCTGGCAGGTATCTTGTGCCTTTTCCCAAATTTCATGAGATTTTTTCCAGAATGTGAAGCTGGGGATATAGGCCAGTTCTCTTCACTTCTTTGTGGCATTTGTAAGTTCTCTGATATTTTTATGTATTTATAGCAATCGTCCTGTGACATGCTCTGTATCTCTTGCAATAAAGACAAACTAAATCATATGTCAGCAGTATAGAATCATAAAATCATAGAACAACCAGGTTGGAAGAGACCCACTGGACCATCGAGTCCAATTGTTCCAATCAAACACTAAACCATGCCCCTCAGCACCTTGTCCACCCGTGCCTTAAACACCTCCAGGGAAGGTGAATCAACNGCTTTGTTGCTCTTTTCTGGACTCGCTGTGTATGTCAACGGCCTGCATCCACAAAGAGCACTTCTCGATAGGCACAACCAAGGCTTCATTTCAGCGAGGCAGTTTACCACCCTCTTGAAATGAAGAGCATGGAGAAATCTGTATCTTGGATCTTGATTCTTATATGTGATTCTTGATTCTTCTAAGCCAGTTCTATGTGATGAGACTGAAAAATGGTTTTACGAGGGTAGGATTCACCTCACCTAGTTGTAGCTCTTTAAATATCCAGCATCCAGTTAACAGTAATTGTGTAAGGTCCCTCCCTAGTCAGAGGACAGGTTCATCTTGCCAGTCTAAGGTGATGATATTAGTTTGGGAAAGTTACTGAAGATTCAGCCTCTGTTCATCAGTGTAGAAAGGAATCCAGGCTGCAGGACCAGGTATCTTGGATTTCAGGTGGTTGGCACGGAGTGCAATGAATTCTGTATCCAGGGATCAATCTAGGCCCCAGCAGGTAGTCTTGGAGAGGCTGAAGTTAAAACATAAGTGAAAGTATGGTAGAGAGATCAGATGAGTGTTTTACAGTCTGAATGGGAATTAATCTTATTGCTTGTTTTATTTTAAAGTTGATCTACTACATAATCATATCATTTTTACTGTCATACTGCCTTTTTATTGATTGATTTTACCACATTAGAAATAGCAATGGACGCCCTTTTATGCTTTCTGCACTGCTGTCAAGTTCATTGAAAAAAATGAAAAATTAAGACATCAACCATCTTTTTTTTATCAGTAAAGTAAGATAGGAATGTTTAATTCTGCTGTCTTTCTAGAAGGATTCTGTTCTAGTCATGCAGGAAATAGTAATATCCATTTAAGTTATTTTTGTAAAACTGGTCCAGTATCTCACACTGTGCAAAAGGGTTTTACCAACCATATAGGTGATACACCTGGGTCTATGCTTTGCTTAAATATCTCAAAGCACATATATGGGAAGCTTGCTTTGGAGAGGCCATAAGCTTTGTTCCTGACCATGAGCACAGAAACAGGTTTTGGCCCTTGATTGATGTCTTCATGTGAAATTGTCCCTGCAATAAGTGCAGCTTAACTCTGAAGCTGCAGTCTTGCATATTAGCTCTGCAAGAGCTATCAGGATGGAGGGGCAAGCTTCATGTTTGTTGTTTGCTAGTGATTTCCATGACAGTTTACAGGAAAGACACTTGTACCTAAACATGAGCCCAGGTTGCTCAGGCTGTGGTTGGTCTGCAGAGAAGTTATGTGGGATAGTGGTTGAGGTTTGCCAAAGGGCATAGGAGCTGTGGCAGAGGGAATCAGAGCTATTCTCTGCCTCTGATGTGCTGTGCCATCACTGGCACGGAATAGGGGAACTGGAGGGCAGCAGCGCTGCCCCCTCTGACACCCACAGAGAACCATCTTGCCCTCGCTTCTGCCCCTCATAGTAAGTTAATGAGAGTCCTGATGGGTTTTGGTCCAGGATAGGATTTATATAACTCCCTCTTTGCTATGTTGATTCTACAGGACTAAAGAGGAGTGAGAAGTAGTAAAAATCTATTTTGGTCACTAAAGTAAGCAGACATGACTCAGAATATTCACTGGGAACAGAACTGCTGGATGAAAAGGTGCCATTTTTACATAGTCACTTTTCTGACCATGCCCTTTAAACTCTTACAAAAATAGAATACTTACTCTGGCACTTCTCTTGGAAAGCAGAAATAGGAGTGGGAGCAAGGGTGTTTGCTGCACTTCAGACCCTGCTGTGAAATCGGACAAACTGTATGCAGGTTTTATAAGGCATATGAAACATATGTTTAACACCGGGAAAAATAGAAAGAAGGAATTTTAATTTTGTGGGGAGGGGATTTGAGATTGGATAGTTTTAACATTTAGTGGAAAAGTGTTATTCCTAGTTCCTGCCTGTTGATGATTGGATGTATTCTGGCTAGACCCATGTGCCAATTTCTGGCATTCCTGTGTCTTTGTAAAAGTACAGTTCAGATCAGTAGACTTGTCCAAAGCACAGTGAGGCTCCTTTTGACCACTGACTCTGGGTTCCTCTTGGACAGTGCAAGGTGAATGGTCTGAGCTAAACATGAGCCTGAAACCACATTGACGTAAACTAGGAATGTTTATGGACTTGTGAGGAAACGAATCATCACTGGCAACCAGAGTTCTGAAGTGGTAATGTTGACGCTCAGGTGAGACGCAAGTACCTCCCATGCCAGAGGCTGTGTGCCTGTCCAGCTCCTGGGGAGGCTGTTGTTGCTGAGTTATACTGCCCCAGCTGTGGACCTGCCCCAGCTGAATCCCCATCCATATCAACTCTCCTCTGCATTTCATGGAAAGATTTAGCAAGGCAAATAATTTCTCAAAAACTCACTCGCAGCTAAATAGATGATACTGAATTTTTGAACTTGTCTTATTTTTATTTTATTTTTTAAATGGTTTGGTAGGAAGCGAGACCCCGGGTGGTGCACAGAAACTCAAAACCTGTTGTGTACTGCACCATGTGTACTAATGGGTCTTCATCCATCCTGTTCTCCTTTGGACCACTGCTGTCTTGAGAAGGAAAACAACAAACCTGTTTAACATATTTACCATTTTTGGTTGGTTTTATGTGGATACAAACCACTAACCCATAAATTCCTCTTCTGCGCCATTCCAGAATAACCCATTAAAGAGTTTGAATACTCAATTTCTGGTAGTGGATGAAATCTTGACCTTGCAGTAGTGGCTGAATCTTCTCAGTTTCTTTTCTTGTGGGGTTAGAGCTCTTCAAGTCAAGATTTTGTTCTTCAGGTTTCCAGTAGGCCTGGAAAACTATAGAAAAGTTTTCACTCCAATGACTTCCTAAAGGCTTAATTCTCCCCTGTTACTACATCATTTAAAGGCACTATCGTTTTAGCACAGGAAACAGGCACTGCATTTTCTCTTGATAAAATTTCACTTGCAGGAGCTCAGAGAATTTCCACTTTCTCTATGTGGGTTCATCTTTCATGGAGGAAGAGACAGGGGTCATACACCTGCAGGCCTTATGACTCCCTCCTGCTGCATCTTTGGCCTCCTTCCAGTCCTTTGGCAGTGAGGAGTCAGTGAAGATTTGCTGTCAAGGTTTCCTGTTTTAATTCCTCGCAGGGCCAGGTAGCTTCCTTTTGCAGGGGGATCCTAACTGCCCTGTTTTAAATTTGAAGAGCAGCTTGGATATGATGACATTTACAGCCAAAGAGTACCAGCTTTTACATATCACCTCCTCCTCTTCACAGAATCACAGAATCACAGAATCACCGGGTTGGAAGAGACCCATCGGATCATCGAGTCCAACCACTCCCACAAAACACTAAACCATGTCCCTCAGGACCTCGTCTACTCGTAACTTAAACACCTCCAGGGAAGGCGAATCAACCACCTCCCTGGGCAGCATATTCCAGTGCCTAATGACCCTTTC
>WAAB01025403.1:372546-426564 GCA_013389865.1 Piaya cayana
TCAAGGAGCGGTCTCACCAGTGCCGAGTACAGAGGGAGAATAACCTCCCTGGACCTGCTGGTCACACCGTTTCTGATACAAGCCAAGATGCCATTGGCCTTCTTGGCCACCTGGGCACACTGCTGGCTCATGTTCAGCCGGTTGTCGACCAACACCCCCAGATCCCTCTCCTCCTGGCAGCTCTCCAGACAGACCTCACCCAGTCAGCAGGACAGGTGATTTCAACAGGCAAGTAGAGGAATGAAAAGCCCAACAGGCTTGGTGCACATGCAAGACCTCTCACTACACTGACATTAAATGGCCATGAAGGTAGGCTACCTTTCTCAGACAGCTCATATTGTTTGCCAAGAAGCTGATACCATCATGGGGAAACTTTAAACTCCAGTTCAGAAGTTTCCTGTGTTCAAGAAACCTGTGTGCTTTCTCTTACCAGCACTGAAACATTTTCAAAAGACAAACTCACTGAAGGAATAAGCAGCACGGTGAAACATAGCATGTAATGAAGGGTCTTCATTTATATGCCATTATGGACTGGGCATGGAGGTCGCACCTGGGTGTTGAGGATCCTGCTGCTCTGAGGACAGTCTGCCCTAGAGGGTTGCAGCTGGGGGTGTGCCAGGGTTAGCAGTAGGGTTTATTGTGCTGTATGCCAGTGTTTCCTAACTGTTATGTACTGAAAGGCTATATACCCCCTTTTTGTTTTGTGTATGCATGTCTGGTGATTGTTTGTTAGGGGTAGGGGGAATGAATGAGGAACTTAGCTTTTAGATAAACAAAATGCTACTCTTGTGCTCCTGTAATTACAAGGATTTTAAATTAGGCATTGACAGCAGTTCAGATCTTGTTCTCAACTCTGCCTTCTGGCAAGCAGTGAGATGTCTACCAGATCCTAAGGGGAGCCTTATTGGAGGCCGTGAGAATAACTGATTAACCAGTTAGTCCATAGTGGTGTTACTCCACATATGTTCCATGGGCTGCTGGTGGTCTGGAAGGCATTAGAAAGTAATCTGAGAAATAACTGCACAAAAAAGGCAGAAATAACCCCACATGGACAGATTCATATTTCCACAACACTGGCAGGTATGTGCCTGTGTCGCCCTGAATCAGCAAGCTGTGCCAGCTTATAATGACCATAGCCCCTCTGGTGTGATCCCAGATGGATGGGTCTTCAGTAATTGCACATGAGGGGAGCATAGATGCGGAACAAGCATTCCTTCATTAAGGAGGATATACGCTTTGCCTCTTCTTTCTTAGGTTTTTGAAGCTTGGGATGGGCTAAAGGATGCTGCTTCTGCATCCCTGTTGCTAGCAGTAATGAATGCTACAGGGAAATGGACGGCGGCAAGCCCATTTCCTTCACAGTGGGAAGAAAGTAGTAATTCAGGAGACCATTAAACATTAGAAATACTTCTATGAGGTCCCTACAAAGATACACTCCATTTAGATTGAAGTCCCATAGGGCCAATTATCTTGGAAGAACATAAGAACTTAAACAAAAGCTGAATTAGGTATGCTGCCCACCAATGGATTTGAACAAAAATGGATGCAGTAAGAAAACACTTGTGTATTCTGGAAGTGCGAACACTTAGAGTAGGTCTGTGCAATAACCAACTTTTACTGTTCCCCCAGGATCAGTATGCACAGGAAATATCTGTGGCACGCTTGCTTTTCCTGGAGATGACAGCAACCCTTTGGCAACCACTTGGTAATATGTGCTCAATATTATTCAAAATGTTGGACTGTTGTTTTATGAATGTGCTTTGATTTTTTGGTGCTTGGCTTCCTACCTTTCCTAAACTTGCCTATTCCAACCCCTGGGTGCTTCTCTAGTGCCATTTGGTCGCTGTGATGATGCCTCCATTAGTCTCAGTGCTAGCATTTGGATGAGGCTTGAGGAAAAAGGGAAGCAAACAAGTCCTTTATGCTTCTTGTGTGAAAGGACTGTGGCCTGTTCTGGTCTATATCTGGGTGACTATATACTCCTGGAGGTGGAGACATGACTTAACACTATGTTGTAGCTGGAGGGTTAGGACAAACCGATACGGAACACTTTGTTTCAGTTAATGTTTTCTAAGAATGGGCTGGGTAATTTGTACAAGCCAACAAAGCAGTGTTTGATACTAGCATTGAACTTAAAGTCTGCCTTTGCTTCAGGTGCTAGATCACAATTTTAGTTGAACATTTAGTTATTTGCAAATTGACCTGAGTGTTGCTATCCAGTGAACTTTTAGGAAAGGGATTTTGAAAATGAGTCAGTTCTAAGACGGTGGAGCAACAAATTGGATTTTGAAAATGAGTCAGTTCTAAGACGGTGGAGCAACAAATTTCTCTAAGTGTTTACTGATGCAGATTGGTGCCTGGTCTTGAAACAGACTCATCTATTTAAGACTATAAAATAACTTTCTTAAGGGAAGACATAATAAAAAGTTTGAGGTCTAATAACTGAACATGCAAGCCTGAAAGGTTTTAAAAGACTATTTGCTTAAATAAGCATCATTAACATTGTAACCGATAATGAGAAAAATGCTCATGTCATTAGTGGTTTACCACTTTGTTTCTGAAAGGATGAAAACAATTTCATAAAAGAGACCACAGACTGTCCATTTTCAGCCTCAATATAGGGTGAATGCTTCAGAAAACACAAACACGATAATTTAAAATAATAAATTAGTATTTCTGCTTGGGAAACATGGTTGAAATGCTCTTTGAACACATAAGCGTGTAGCGATGCAAGGCTCAGTGGCTGCAGCTGAGGGTGGGTGCTATGGCTCACTCCGGTGTGACTCAGGGTGCTCCAGCACCACTGCAGCACTGGATGACCCTGCTCAGGCACTGCAGTGGGGCACCAGCTCATCCTCCCACTGGGAGCAATGCAGGCGCAATTCCAGCCTTCCAGCCTGCATTTGGGCTCCTCACCTGGGTGAGGAAATCTCTCTTGCCTTCCCCCAGTAATGGTGCAGGGCTCAGGGGATGGGTGAGGACAGCCTGGCATCATTTCTGTTTTGTCCGTGGTGTTGTGTGCTGCAAGAGTAGTTAAGGATTTTTAAAATGGTTAAACTTCATTTCCTGCTTAGCATGCTGTTAGGGAAAACAAGAGATACTGAGTCTGGGAGGGACCGAGTGCCCCAGGGCACCACTGGGACTTCGTGGCTGAGGAGCAGCATCAGTGGCAGTGGTATGACCTGGTTTAATGTGTCTTTTCTTTGAGGATGGCCCTTTCCCCTTCTTTTGCACCCCTTTTTCCCCTGCGCAAACTAGACTGGACCCTACCTCCTAGTCAGGTTAGTGAGAGAACTTGTGTTGACCTCAGACAGGACTAAATCAAACTTTTGAGAAGACCTGGTGCTTCCTCCTGGGAAAGCTAAGATTGGGACTCAGTGCACTATATTCTAGCCTTGTCTTTAGTGCGAGCAGCTGGAAGTGGAAATGTTTTTCTCATAGTATCTCTGTAAATACAACTGCAATGGGTTTTACTGATGCTTCATGCAACCCTATTACACTGACTTCAGTGTTTTCTCTTACATAAAAATGGAAAGTTTCTTCAGTTTCCCTCATGGAATTGACTGTTGTAACTTCTTCAAAATGAAAATTAGTAGAAAATGGAACACAACTGGGCAAATGATAAGGGAAACAGAATGGTACCAAGGTGTATTTTTATGGAAATGCTCTCTGAACAGTATTTCCATGAAGAGGCAACTTACAGATGTAGGCTTAGTTTACATGATGGAGAATGTGGTGCATCACACCTTGAACCTGGCAAGGTTTATAAACTTTTCATGTATTTTAAGTTTAGGAAACTGAGATGCCATATGTAAAACACAAAGGTTTTCTTCTTTAATTCAGTGTAATCCCCAAAGGGGAAAATAAAAAGTAAGCTTACAGAAGAAACATTTCAAATATAAAGTAAATTTCAATTATACTTGAAATATAAAGCAAGTTAATCTATAAAAAAGAAAATTTTCAATATCATAAGAAATCAGAATTGACCTTTCAACAGCACTGTAGTTATAACAATAACTTGTAAGCCTATGTCAAGCTGTACTGGAGTCCTCTTAGTGCAGGAGCAAGAGTGCCTTAAACCCAGCAAACCCTGGGATCTTTCTCATTTATGCTAGTAGAAACAGGATAGGGGGAACACTACAAAAAAAAAGAGAAATGAAGGATGATTGACATTAACATTCCCAAAAGAGGAGAGAGGAAAAAATCACAACAGTAAAAACATCAGCCCATATTTGAACAGTTAAACACTTAAAAAAAAATATTCTAGCCTTTCAATAGACCGGTCCCCAGATAGCATATCTGATTTTACAGCAGGCTTACTAGCTGTCAGCTGTTGCAAAGGTTGATTTTTGGAATCTGTTAATTTTCCCTTGTTTCCGGCATTTTTTCATCTCGTACTGTTTAAGTTTGAAATGTGCTGAGAGAGCAAGTCCTGTGACAGCCTTGGAATTTTTCAGCCCATTCCTGCATATCCCTTTCTGAAAGAAACGGGAATGCATTTTTTTTTAAATTTATGATAGCTTATGACTTCATGTCACTGCTACTCTAATCATAATATAACAATAAAGGTAATTCATACTGACTTCATTGTTTATGTTTCCTTTTGACACTACTAGTGATAAACTAGAGGTAATAATGCTAAGCATGTTCTCCTGTAATCCCAAAACTTGTCACCACCAAATAGAATATGGCTGTGCACAAATTTTAAAGCTAAAGCCCTATGTCAAATACTGTAATGTCTTCCTAAAGGTCTGCAGTGGAGATTTCATTACAAAAGAACTTTGGAATGGATAGCCCTTGGCTCTGGTAGTTGGGAATTTAGACGAATGACTCCCTTTTTTAAAGAATACTTGGTTTGCCAAAAGGACAAAAAAAGGCATCTGAGGAGGAGATTGTCAAATAGTGACTGGATTTGGTCGCAATGTTAAAAAGAGGTAGAAGATGTGCTCCATCAGGGGTAGGTAGCTCCCCCATACCGATGTAAGTCTGTTCCCTGAATCCCAGTTGGTTGTGGATCCATGTTGATTAAGGACCTTAAGGCAAGGAACCATGACAGAGTGACAGCAAATCACCTTCCGGCAGCAGCACCTGGGAGTGTATCCCCTCTCACTGGGTGACAGTGAACAGTGTCTTTGCTCCTCTCTGTGAACCTCCCAAGCTGACACGAAGCTCAAATAATAAATGCAACAAGCCATGGAAAATGCATTGGTAGCATGTGCTGGCATGGGCGAAAGCAAGAAAGTGTTACTTCATTTGACTTTAAAAGGTTGATATAAGTATATAAGTGCCAGTGGGAAACAAAAGTACAATTGGCTTAGCAAATATTGTGGATGGCAATGGCTGTCCTCGGGTGAATGAATGCAAGGCTGTGTTCAATCTGCTGCAGTTGATAAATTGCGTGTGCTGCGCTTTCATGCTCTGCAAAGTCAGAAATGCATTGGAGTAAATTACAACCTGGGGCTGTTTATCATACCTCATGTTACCTGAAGACATGTTTCACTACAAGAAACAATTTACAGGACATTCCCCTAAAAGGAAGAAAAATTTGTTTGTATCAATACATGACTTCCTACTATCTTTGGTTAACCCCTACCCCCACATACCCACAAATGTATTCATGCATTGCCTACTTAGCACTAGAAAGGGGATATTACATCTCTAGGTTATTTCCCCAGTACTTTTATTTTTCAACCCACTACAGGAAGGGTTCATAAAGTATATCCAGAAAGATGTTTTTGTTCCCCCACATTGGGTTTCAGTCCCAAGACTGCCAATTAAATTATCCCATAAATCCTCCATTATAGGTAGTAAAACCTAATTTTAGATTTCCTGCCTACCCTAGTGTCCTGCCTGATTGCTACCAGTTGGATAGAGGCTCAACCTGTTAAGCAGACAATTGCAGTGAATTGACTGTTTCTTTCTGTGCCACATGTGGAGAACTTTTTAATATATGGCATTTGGTCATAATTCTCTCTGGCTATTTTCTACCTTTTAGTTGCTCAGATATTTTTTTTAAGACTGAAAAGTAGACATCTGTAATTTATTCTTTTGTCAGATTTTTTTTTTTTTCATGAGAGAAAGGCTGTTAGCATGTGGATTAAGAGGAATGTTAACCTACCTGCCACCAGTAAAACACTTAAAATTAATTCTTATATGATTCCCATTTAAACTAAAAGCCCTGCATTAATAGAACAAACACATTTTTGTGTAAGCTGAAATTATTTCAGGTCTTCTGAATATAAATGCATTCTTCTCTTTCCTGTTCATATGCAAATATACTATTTAGCTGAAAACTGATAATTTTCTGGATGTCAGATTCTGCTAACCATATTCTTATGGAAGAACATTTATTTCACATACAGTTTCACTGAAGATTTCTATTTTATCCTGAATATAAATGACTCCTAGCTTGGTATGTTTCTTCATAAGCTTTACTGAGGACAAGTAATAAATAAGGTTGTCACAAAAGGTTGTTCCATCATGGAAATAAGGTGTTAAGTGTCTATGCATCCATGCTTTGATCTTTGGACCGAAGGATATTTGCATTCAGTGTGGAGAACTTCTGTAACTGGGCTTTCATCAGAATTCAAATATCTCTCTGCGAGGAAAAATGGATCCTAAAATACTAAGATAAACTGATAACTTTCTTTAGCTCTCTGCTAGATTTGTTGCTGTTGTTAATCTGCTAAAATTCTTCATTCATTCATCCAAATCACAGAATCGGATACTGTAGAGATACTCGAGTATATGCTATACCCCACAAAGCACTGTCTTTCTGAATGTGTTTCCTACCTGAGCATATTGGTAATACTTTAACAACTCTTTGTCAAATCAGGAAGATATGTGGCAGCTGGCAAGGGACTTTTTCGTCTCCAGAGAACAGTGACAGGAAATTTAATTCAAGGTACCGGCTGCATATAATCTTACAGGCATTTGCATAAGGGAAAAATACTGCTAAGAGACATCCCATTAAAGGAGCAAGTGCGGCTTCTCAGGCTAATATTAATACATGCCATAAATCTGGCTTTGGTGACCCATGAACTGGCTTATGTAAGTAGACTTCACCTGTGCCCATGGGTGACAACCGTAGCATGTGCTGGTAGTGCTCAGATGGTGTTATGAGCTTCTCACTTAGGAAGCATCTGTCCTTGCTAGTGAGCAGGACTGTGGGCATAAAAAGAGGTGGTTCTGTTCAGATGGGCACATTGTTTTTATTTAGCGATTCCATTTACAGCGGTCTATACGGTGCAAAATGAATTAGCCCCCTTTGGCAGTGCTGTCTTATGTGAATTCTCTGAAGCTTTTTAGCTTTACCCTTGGTGGGGGCACTAACGGTATTTCCAAACTTGAAGCTGTTTGCTTCCCTCACATTTTATGCAATGTAGTATTTTTATGTCTGTTTATCTCCTCTTAAATCTGAGGAAAACTAAAGCTGATGGAAGGTCAAGAAACACTCATATATGCACACAGTGTGATATCTGAAGCCTCACTGCTTGAAGAACTGGGCTAAAAGTGGTCTCCTTGCTAAATGGATCTTCTTCACTTTCCTTTGTTTATTGTACTGTGTCTCTTTGTGACAAGATTATCAATTTGTTGAGTGATGCTTGAAGCACTGTGTAAAAAATTAAATATACACAAAGGCTAACAAAGAAAAGAAGAAAGGAATTTAGGCTTCCCAGTTACAGCACTGCTTCTTTAGTGGTTGATGAAATATTATATGTATTTTTCCAGTTGTATTGTTTGTCCAGTTTAGGAACCTGGAAATATGAGAAGGGGTGGTCACTTTGGTGAACAGGCAGAAAATAGGAAATAATCTATGCATTGAATATATGTATTGAAATTAAGTGCAAGAATGGCAGTGTCCTCTGTGATATAGAGCTCTATGAACTGCTGCTGAATTTCTTGGACATGTAGTTGGCTCCAGAAGTCATCCCTCATAGAAGAATTGTGCTGCACAATCAAAACTTGAGGTCCCTAGACACAGAGTGCCTGTAGAGGAAACCTTGAAATGCAATCCAAGTGATTTTATAACTACTCAGTCACATCTGTATGTCTGTAGACAGTATGGAGAAAAAAATCTTTGAAGCAGAGAGCACTTGATTTATCCATGGGGCATAATTCTGAAACCTAATCATAGTGTGTAAAATGTCAATACTGTAAACTGTGTCCTAGGGGAATGTTTGGTATCAAACTACCATCAACACCTTCATCTGTGCCAGAGGTTTCAGCTCCCCTACCTAGCATCTTTTACACTTCAGTGCATGTTTGTTGTACTCTGAATTTCTAGTTTTGGATCAGCAAGAAATGAAGACAATTTGATACTCAGTCTGGTAACGCTACAAATTCTACACTAATTGATTGTACTGGGCACTTCATACTTATCTCATTTAAAAACACTAGCTTTTTACATTGAGCTGAGAATTTTGTTGAATATCCAATATCCTGCATGGGAATGATGTTAATTCTAAGTATCTGGCTGCAGAATTTGAACTAGGCTTATGTCAAGCCTACACTGTCTTGAATATGCTACTGTTACCAGAAAAAAAGACTCGCTGGTATGCTAAGAAGAGGGGACGTGCTGGGGTTTGCAGTTTTAGCATTACAGATTCTTTATTATTAATAGATTAGTGGGGATTTTCCAAAGACTTCTATGAGTCACAAGAGCTCCTGTTACTAAATTTCATATACTCATTTATTTATACAACTATACATGAGGTCTTATGGTCTTTTCAGCCCAGAAAAATCCAAGATACTCTAAGTGTAAATGTGGTTTTATGAATTCTGGAGACCATAAATATCTGCTTTAAAATCTGATTTATCTTGAAATATGTGCATTGAAAGAAGTGTCTCAAAATTAGGAAAGGAGAGGCATATGCCACTTCTTTGGAGAACCTGTGTATTCAAACCCAGAACGAAACTTTGGCAGAGAGTAGTTAGAATTAA
The DNA here is from genome assembly GCA_013389865.1 of Piaya cayana. Taxonomy (NCBI): domain Eukaryota; kingdom Metazoa; phylum Chordata; class Aves; order Cuculiformes; family Coccyzidae; genus Piaya; species Piaya cayana. The sequence goes on from WAAB01025403.1 coordinate 381,490, forward strand.
ACTGTCACCACTAGGCAGTTTTACTTTATTTGCTGCAAGGTTATATGAGTTTTATAGGCTCATTTATTTTGCTGATTAACAGTCCAGTTCTACTCTTGACAAAATCTCCTGTTTTTTTTTAATTCCTGTGGCTTCCCCAAGATGGGCAGAAGAGACGAAGTCACAGGGAGAAGGAAATGTGGGAACAGGAGTTTCAAGGGAGGAAATTGTCTGTTCTTAATTTCCCCCTCCCAACATAAATTTGTTTGGACTTTATGACAACATTTTGTTTTCATACCATGCAGAAACCGTCCAGACAGATCTTGGCAATGCAAGCCCTGATTATACAACAGCACCAGCTACAGACAGTGCCATGCAGAAACACTTCCACGCTGGTAATTATCAAGCAAAGGGATGCCATCAACTCTATGGACTTATGAGTGTATCTGCTGCTACCAGCCCATCAGGCACACTGGTAGCATCAAAGGTGACATGGTGGCCACTGATGAAGACATTTTCCTTTGACCCCTGATCTGTCTGAAGGGTATTTTCCAGTGATTTGTTGCTGTCACAAGTAGCATTTACTGCAGGAGCTCTCTGGCCACCCATCCTCCTCCTCCATTGCTGTCAGCAATGACTTTGGATATCTCATTCTCCAAACAGCCAGAAAGAGTCTGGGAAACTGCGCAGCAGTGTAGCCTTTAAAAAGAGAGGGCTCAGGAGGAATATTCAAATTTCTGATGCCATTGAGAACTTACTGTTTTTTATATTAATGCACTATCTAGAAGAACTGGAAGAAATGTGTAGCATGTGTTAGAGAAAGGAATCAGGACCAGATGATGGTCTGTGTTCTGTTAATCTTTCAGCTTCTTCAGGTTATTTAGTCTACGGGTAGGAAGATCATATGATTAAGGGCGGTATACGTCAACCTGAGTTTGTGTGCTTTGCTGCTAAATGGATTTTTTTCATGATTCGTTTCATGTCAAGTGCAAGGAAAATACAACTATATTCAAATACAAGTTTGTGTAAAACAAGTGGGTAAATGTTATGCAGATAATAATAATGTAAGTTAGAGTAATTTTCTTTAATGAAGTGTAATTAAACTATTCAAAGTAATTAATTAGTTTAGGTGATCCTTGTCTTCCTTTGAGTCTTACTTTTATCACATGGGTACTGAGCATTTTTTGAAAATCTGGCCTCTTTCTTGTCTTCACTGGCTTGACAAAAACACTAGCCTGCTTGGAAAATAGTTGTCTGTACTTCTTGATGCCATGGGAAGAAATGACATTATTAGAAAATATTTGTACTAATGTTGCCATTGTCTTTCCTTGGTATCTCACCACTACTGAGGTGGAATGACAGGCATTGTTTTCTTGAAAAAGAAAGATGATTAGAGAACGCCCCTATTTAATTTCTTTTAATAGTAATAAAAATGTTGTAATTAAGAATATTCTGAATAATTGAATGCAGTAATATGAGTGTTTTCAACAAAATTATATGCTGTGGTTTCGTTTTCTTCAAGCAAATGAAGGTGATATATCAAGACATCAAGGTGATGGTGATAAAGATGAGGTATGCTACACCTAAAGGTGTAAAATGCAACCATAATATAAGAATATCTGAAAAAAAAAGATTGATTTTGTGTTAAAATAATAAAACAACCCGAATACATGCCTGTCTGCACACAAATTTGAAGCAACTTTGGGTTTTCTTTCAAAAGGTCTGTATGGACTGTCCACCCCACTTTAACAATGCAGAGAACTTCATCCCATATGCAGGTAGAGCAAAGCTACTTTTTTACTGCATTGAGCTACGTGGTGACTTCTGCCATGTTCCCTTTCTATGGGCCTGTCACAAAGTAAAAATTGTTTTCCAAGATGAGAGAGAATTTAAAAGGTCATAGTGATAATAATAACCCTTGGGCACACTGGAAATATAAGACAGTGTGTGCTACTGTGACTTTATTTTAAAGCATATAATAAAGAGGGGACTGGCAGAAAGTAGCATACTGGTTATCCTCCTTCATCTCATGACATGACAGCTGGCCAATGTTTTATTCTGGTTTTCCTTTGCCATTATGTCTTTTTCTTTCCTGTGGAAATCAACATCGTCTTTTAAGAAACTAATTATCTCCTAAATTGCCTCTGTTCCCTTGTACATGTTATACTCTCTTCTTTTATTTGCCTTCTACCTGATGACTGTGTCCGACAGAGCCTGTATTCTGAAGGCATGTTTGTTGAACAGAATCTACCTTTAAAATCACTCCGGGAATTAGTTTTCCCAGTGATTATGGAAAACAGCTATGCACTCTAGGTGCACTCTGATAATTTGTATGAGTACGTGCAGGAAGAGCACACTGGCTGGTGGGGGCATCACCTGTGTTAATTTCCAGCAAACTTGTAACTGGTACCCAGGGTGTGGGTTTAAATCTGTAGACTTGAGTGATTTAAGGTTACAAGCGGTATCACTTTTCTCCGTAGATGAGATGAGAAGGAGGAGCATTTATAGGAACAAGGAATTCTCTGTAAAGAGTTTTTGTTCTTAAGCAAATGATTGTTTTTAAATCTCTTGTTTCAGGCTTCCACAACATTTGATAGGTGTACAAAATTGTGTTTTAAAACCTTTACAGTAATATTGTTTTCTTCCTTATGCTTCATTAGCACTGTTGTGAATCCATCCATTGGAAGTGTGGTCCTTGAGCTCTTCCTGTTTCATCCTTAAAAGTTCACAAATTTGATTCCCTTATTGGTCCATGGAAATGCATTTTCCAGGGCTCTCTGAACACCCAGACCTCAATTCAAATCCCTACTGTGGTTTAAGTAGAGCGTGGAGGTAAAATGGAATCTCTCTGGTTTGGGATATCCTCATTATAGCATTAAAGGGTACTGTCAGATAGGTCTCCTTACATCCCCGCTGTAGAATTGGGTCCATTTTTTAGTGAAGTGTTTAGTCATAGGATGGAAAAGACTGTAGCTCCATGGTTGAAACATGTGGAAAGCATGGCACTTGCATACTAGTCTCTGCTACAGCAAATGTCTAATTATTTATGTAAAACATAACATTACCAAAAGGAGCAATTAAACAACACTGAGCCCTGGGGGCAAGGAGAGGTGCATAAAACTGAGGAGAGGAGCTGTGGCTTTCCTTAGTTCCTACAACATCTGTTGGAACCACGACTGTTCTGAAAACTTGGTTTAAGTCTTCTCATAGTTAGGGGTAGCTGAAGGCTGAATTATTTTTCACTGAAAAAAAATCCATGAAGTGNAGAGGTGCATAAAACTGAGGACAGGAGCTGTGGCTTTCCTTAGTTCCTACAACATCTGTTGGAACCACGACTGTTCTGAAAACTTGGTTCAAGTCATCTCATAATTAGGGGTAGCTGAAGGCTGAATTATTTTTCACTGAAAAAAATTCCATGAAGTGATAATCCCTAAATTCAAAAAAGAAGTGTCTTGCTTGGAGTGGTTCCCACCAAGAAATAAAAATATCGACTGTATTCCCAACACAAATGCCACATTGTCCTATTGTCTACTCTGTACGGTTTCGACACAGTCTGCTTATGGCTCCGTATCGCTTAATTTTGATTTCAGAGGATGGGAATATGTTTGTGGTTTTAGGTAAATATCTTTCATTGGATTGTCCTCCCTCTAAGATGGTTCTTTTTGGACTCTATAGGAGAGATCCCACAGCTTGCAATGGAAGATTTCCTCTTTCTCTCAGTGTAAGATGGTTTAAGCTAAGTCAATGGAAAATAAGTTGGAGAACAATTGCAGCTCCCTAGAGACTTTTACTTGAGATGAGTACCCATTTCCAGCCCTAGGGTGAGTAACAGAAAGCATCTGTTAAATTAATTTTGCTTCTTTAGATGCAGGTTCAAATGCGGACCCTTCCTCTACTTAACAGCTAAACAAAAGTATGACTGAAGAAAAGTATACTTCGTAGCTAGATATTAAATATTTATCTCCTTAAGTAGTACTTGTTTTCTTTATATTCTGTGGCAAGAAATCCATGGGAAACAAGAATTCTAGATTAGGGAGAGAAGCTGCACAAATGTAGTCACAAGGATGCTTGATCCAAGCTGGAGATTTGGTTACTGTTTTAAAATTCTAACTCCTCCCCCCTTAGTTACTCTGATCCTGGCAGAGATGTGGAGTTTTTGTTGCAGATGGTTGTCATATATACTGAAAGGACCATATATTTACAATATGCTCCATAAGCTGTTAAATGCTGTAAAAGCCTGGCTTTATAGTTTGCATCCTGCCATTAGAATTCCTTCTGAAGTCTGTTAGAGGGATATAATTCCACTCTAATTAAAGCTATTTCCCTTTTCCAAATGTGAAACTGGCCTAATTAATGGCTAATTGTTTCACAAATATAAAGTTGTTTCTTACCCTTGACTACAGTGCCCTTCTTACTCCCAGCTAAGTAGAACCCCAGTGAAGGGTGTTTTTTCTCCACTGAACTCTGATCCATAGCCAGATAGGGAATATATTTGGAGCATGTTATTTTTCCACTGATGGTGAAAATAGTCTCCCTGAGGTGGGTCCCTAGCTGCACTACAGACCATAGAAGTGATATGAAGATTTTTTCAAATCAGTGCACTTTGTGCACTTCTGAAATCACCAGTTCTTGTCTCCTCCCACCTTTCTGCAAGAGGAGAAAAAGTATGCTGGGACCAGTTACTTGAGGCAAGACATTATACAGTTAATATTAGGATTTGTGGTGTTATGAAATAGTGTGGGAAATATCCTGAGTAATTTGGAAATCATCTGGTACTCAAAAGACTATTTGTTATAGCAAGTTCATGTGTATCACTGAGTCCTTTGGAAATACATACAACTTCTGTATACCATAAAGGGAGAACACCGTACCCATTACTAATGCCATCCTAGTTAACTCTCCTAACCAGACACATCCTTCTAAGGCAAAGAAATAAGTCTTTTTTGTTTGTTTGTTTCCTCATTTTGTTGTATTGATCAATCAAGTGCTCTCTCTTCCACTGCTCACTTAGTATGGGTCAGATCCAAAGCCCACTGATATGAATGGGAGCTGAGCAGAATCTGGGCCTTCAATCCTTGTAGTTCTTGTATGAGACTGAGACAGTTAACTCCTCAAGGGCTTTACTTTTACAAGTATGAGCTGCTCAAAGATGAAGCACATGGATAATATAGTCCTGCAAACCTCTAAAAGTAAATTTCCGAGTTGCTGTGTTTAGTATCATGGCATACTTACTGTAACTGCAAGCATCAAAGACACTGGAAGTGATAATACTGATTTCATAGACTCTTTGCAGCCCTTCTCTGGACCTATTCCAACAGCTCCATTTCCTTCTTATATTGAGGGTTCTAGGACTGGACACAGCACTCAAGGTGGGGTCTCACAAGGGCGGAGTAGAGGGGCAGAATCACCTCCCTTGACCTGCTGGCTGCGCTTCTTTTGATGCAGCCCAGGGTACAGTTATTTTGGGCTGCAAGCATGCACTGCCAGCTCATGTTGAGTTTCCCATCAATCAGCACCCCTAAGTCCTTCTCTGCAGGGCAGTTTCTAATCATGTCATCTCCCATTGTGTACTGAAATTGGGGTTTGCCCCAACCCAGGTGTAGGACCTTGCACTTTGCCTTATTGATCCTCATGAAGTTCACACAGGTCCACTTCTCCAGCTTGTCCAGGTCCCTCTGAATTTCATCCTGTCCTTCTGGAGTGGCAGCTGCACCAGTCAGCTGGGTGTCATCTGTGACCTTGCTGAAGGTGCACTTGATCTCACTGTCAGTATCATTGATGAAGATATTAAACAGCACTGGTCCCAGTGGACCCTTGAGGGACACCACTTGTCATGGATCTCCATGTGGACTTTGAGCCACTGACCGCTGCTCTCTGAATATGACCATCCAACCAGTTTCTTATCCACCGAATGGTCCACCCATCAAATCCATATCTCTCCAATTTAGAGAGGAGGGTGTTGTGGGACGATGTCAAAGTCTTTACAGAAGTCCAGATAGATCACATCCATCAGTTTACCTGTGTCCACTGCTGTGGTTAACACATCACAGAAAACCACTAGGTTGCTCATACAGGGTTTACCCCTGGTGAAGCCATACTGGCTGCCATTAATCACCTCCATGTCCTCCATGTGCTTTAGCACAGCTTCTAGGAGGATCTGTTCCATGATCTTCATAGAATCATAGAATCATAGAATCACTAGGTTGGAAGAGACCCATCGGATCATTGAGTCCAACCATTCCTATCAAACACTAAACCATGTCCCTCAGGACCTCGTCTACCTGTACCTTAAACACTGCCAGGGAAGGTGAATCAACAAACCTCCCTGGGCAGCCGATTCCAATGCCTAATGACCCTTTCCATAAAAAACTTCCTCCTAATCTCTAGCCTAAANCTCACCAGTGCCGAGTACAGAGGGAGAATAACATTCCCTGGCACAGAGCTGAGGCTGATAGGTTGATAGTTCCCAGGGTCATTTTTTCCACTCTTTTTAAAAATGGGCACAATGTTATCCTTCTTCCAGTTGCCAGGGACTTCTTCTGACTGCCATGACTTTTCAAATATCATAGAGAGTGGCTTCGTCACTACATCAGCTAATTCCCTCAGGACTCTGAGATGCATTTTGTCAGGTCCCGTAGATTTACATATGTTCAGGGTCCTCAGAAGGTCATGAACAGATGGTCTCCTCCTCTAAAGTGGGAGGTGCTTTACCCCCCTGATCCCTACCTTGCTGTCCATTGACCTATGAGGGGTGATGAGAGTGATTGTCATTGAAGACTGAGGCAAAAAAGGTGTTGAGTATGTCAGCCTTCTCTTTGTCTGTTGATAGGATTTCACCATTTTCAGTTGTGTACACTTTCTTTAATCTTCCCTTTCTGAATTATCTACCTATAGAAACTCTTGTTAGTCTTCACTTCTCTTGCCAAGTTCAGCTCCAGCTGTGCCTTGGTCTTCCTGACCCCACCCTACACAACTGGGCAGTGTCCCTATACTCCTCCCAGGTTCCCTGTCCCTGCTTGCACTGCCTGTGCAGTTCTCTGTTGGTCTTAAGTTTGACCAGCAGGTCTCAACTCAACCACACTGGTCTCTTCCTTTCTCTGCCTGATTTCCTACATCTGGGAACTGAGTACTCTAAGAGTTTATGGAAAGCACCCTTAAATATTTACCAGGTCTGTTCTACTCCCTTGTCCCTGAGGACCATGTCCCAGCAAGTCCTACTGACTAACTCACTGAAGAGCTGGAATTTTGCTTTCCTGAAATGTAGGATTCTGAGTATACTCCTTGCCTGTCCCATATCCCTCAGGACCTTTAACTCCACCAGTGCGTGATCACTGCAGCCCAGGCTGCCTCCTGTCTTGACGTCACTGATGACCTCACTTGCGCTGGTGAACATCACATCCAGTATTGCATCCACTCTGGTAAGGGTGTCTGTTACCTGAGTTGAGAAATTATCTTTAGTGCACTCTAGGACTCTCCTTGATTGCCTACAGTTTGCTGTGATACTTTTCCAGCATATGTCAGGGTGGTTGAAGTCCCTCTGTATAATGAGAACTTGTGAGCATGAAGCCTTCTGTAGCTGGAGGAAAAAGGCTTCATTGGTAGGTTCTCCTTGATTAGGTGGCCTGTAGTATACACCAACCACAAGTTAACTTTCATTGTCTTGTTTTTTTTTTTTATTCTAACTCATAAGCTTTCAACCTGTTCGTGGCTGCTTTTCAAAGACAGATCTTGATGCTCCATCCATTTTCTGATGTAGAGGGCAAAGCCTCCACCTCTCCTTCCGAGTCTGTCCCTTCCAAACAGCCTGTAGCCATCGATAGCCAAACTCTAGTCATGGGATTTGTCCCACCAAATTTCAGTAATGGCAACCAGATCATAACTTTCTAGCAGCATGGTAGCTTCCAACTCCTCCTGTTTGTTGCCCAAGCTGCATGTGTTTGGATAGAGGCTCTTCAGATGGGCTGTTGGCTGTTTTACCTTCCTAGTGGAACGTCTCTTATTTCCCTTAAGGTGTTCCATGGAAGTTTCCTTGTTGGCTCTTACTACCTCAGCAGCTCATCTCCTCAAGACTTCAACTGTGCTGTATCATCCTCAGCTTGCCCTGGGGCAACAGGTGGAGGGTCCATACCAGCACCCCATCCCTCTAACCGTTGTGTATCCTCCCACAGGTTGTCATAGGCAAGCCTCATATTATCCCCCTTTGCCTTCACATCTAGTTTAAAGCCCTGCCATTGACCCCTGCAAGCTCCTCAGCAGGGACCCTCTCATCTGATACATGTAAACCCGGTGCCATGTAAACCATCCCATTGAACATGAGCCAGCAGTGTGCCCAGGTGGCCAAGAAGGCCAATGGCATCCTGGCTTGTATCAGAAACAGTGTGACCAGCAGGTCCAGGGAGGTTATTCTCCCTCTGTACTCAGCACTGGTGAGACTGCTCCTTGAATACTGTGTGCAGTTCTGGGCCCCTCACCATAAGAAGGATGTTGATGCTCTGGAGTGAGTCCAGAGAAGAGAGACAAGGCTGGTGAAGGGGCTGGAGAACAGGCCTNGATTCTATGATTGTCAAAATCCCAAAGTTATTATGGTGACATCAGGCATGGAGCCATGTATTAATAGACTGGGCCCATCTGTTCCTTCCATTGACACTGCCCATAACTGGAAGGAGGGATGAAAAAATCTCGTGGGCCCCAGGTTCCCTCCTAGCCATCCCAAGGCCTTAAAATCTCATTTGGTCATCCTTGGGCTAAGTACTGCAGCTTTGTCACCTCTCCCATGGAAAAGCAGTAACGGGCAGTAGTCGATGTCCTTACCAGACTGGGGAGTATCCTAGCAATATCTCTAACTCGGACTCCTGGAAGGCAATAGACTTCCCAATGAAGAGGGTCTGTTGGATATATTTGACTCTGTTCCCCTGAGCAGGGAGTCACGTACAATTATGACTCATCTTTTCCTCCTTGTGGCAGTTGTAGTACTAGGGAGGGGGCAGTGTTGTTCTGGCCTTGGCTTCTCCTTTGATGTAGATGAATTGTCGCTCATATTATCCACTGGTTGGTCTTCCACAGCTAGAGCCTCATATCTATTGCGGAGAGGCACCTGGGGAGCTGTGGGCAAGGAGGGTGTTCATTTTCTGCCTCATTGGTGGACTCGTTCCCACTCACTACTTCCCTTTAAGTCCCTGCCTACATCTGGGGTGGGGGGGGGGCAGATACTGAATCCTTTTGATTAGGGGCTCTTTCAGGTAGCTGTGTCTGTTCCTCTTTCAGGGAGCTGAGGGTGTGCTTTGTTTCTTTTTCATCCTAAATATATTTCATTAGTGGGTTGCACAAAGATGAGACAAAGCTTGGCATGGAAAGGATGGTGATTTACTTTAATTCTACAAAAAAAAGCAGAGTTGTTACTGTTATAGATCTGGTATTTGACATTTATACACACATGGCACATATAAAAGTGGAAGAAATTGGATCTACATTTGAAGGAAATATTTTGCATCACTCAGTTAAATTGAAGTATTTCTTTTTTCTTTTTCTTTTAGGGGTACATTTGTTTAAGGAAATGCAAGACTGATGTTATAGAAAATATAAATCTTAATCTATATGCTAACACATCTAAAAAGATCTTTAATACTGATGTATATGACTTTCTAATGGTTAATAATATTATAGAACACAAAATGAACTTGTAGAACCACTCTAGGGCTTTGAATATTTACTAGAGCTGTAATAATGCATTAGTTGTGACATGGCAAAACAGTGGTTTGGAAAACTGATGAGGCCACAACAGTTGCATGCCTATTCTTTTTACTTTTCTTTATTTTTTCTTACAATTCTTTTTATGTTGGGAAAGGTTGAATAATTTTTGGGTGAATCATTTGTCATCATATGTCACTGAGCATAGGAATGGGGTTGAGAACTGGAAATTAAGAGGATTTTAGAAATAAGCTCTGAAAAAAACATGAGCAGTTCCCAGGTGTACTAGGAGCTTTGGAACTGTACAGAATGGTGGAGACGGCAGAAAGGAAAAAGAAGGCGAATTGTTTACTGCTTTAAAACATACTAATGGGTGTTCCTTAAGTTTGCACATTTGAGGAAGAGTGGTTGAAATTCAAACAAACATGTAATGGGTGTATAAAAATTTATTCTAAACTTGAACAACCACAAAGTCTTATTTGTCCATCACTCATCATTGTTTAATGAGAGAATTTGAGGTAGGATCTGTTGTTTTGGAGGGAGAGAACAAAGGAAAAATTTTGATTATAAAAATATTGGAAGTACCATTTCGTGCAAGCTATACAATTTCAGGTTATGTCTGTTGTGACAAGGGATCCTATTGTATGGCTCAGCCAAAAGAAGGGGAAGACAGTCGACTAGAGGTGCAGGCAATGCATGTTAAATTCCTGTGATGGCACTAGCCCTCAAATACCATTGAGGACATACCAGTTTCATAGAAGCAAGGAGTTATTTGGGATTTGCTTGCTGAAGATACAATCTGAATTAATCCTATCTCTAAAAATGCCATGTGCTTCTGCCCGTTCTGGTAATTGGCTGTTTTCTGCAGCAACATTCTCTGTTTGAAAAGTTGCTGCTTCTTTCCAGGTACAAACCTCCTCAGAAGTGGGCGAGGCAGATGTGTACGCCCATGTAGAGGCTGATCCTGCATGGCTGAAATCTGTAATGGTTTTGCTGTTTAACATAAATAAGATTGGGTCCTGTTCTAGTTGTAAGCTTTTGTGAGCCACCATGATGGAAGGCACAACAATAAAGTAGTAAGATAATAAACTTTGGCTGTATTCCTGTGGCAATGTATAAGCCCATCTGTGTGCCGTATGTCAATAAAAACAACTAATTACAGAATAACTAAATATAAAGGGTCTTACTGCTTAAGAAAACCCTCCTGCATCCCATTCCCAAACTTCCTATTACATCAATGGAAAGTCTTGTCCATAAGCCGTATTTATTCCATTAAGTCCTGGTTTTGAATTAAAGATAAGTAAGAAGGTAACTGTAGTGTTATCCTTGCACAGGCTTATTCATGTCTTTATACATCAAAACTATTCCAATTTGCTTCCAAAGTGCAAAGGTGGTTGCATCTGTAACTCTGCCATGTTGGAGTCTTCCAGAGAACTGCTGGAAAAGCACAAGGGATGAGAAAAAACTGCCTTAACCATGTAATCACTTTGCTTCTCCAGCTGCAAGTAAAATGCATGGCAATTGTTAGTATTTCTTTTTTCCTTATCTACTTGCAAACCCCCATGCACTGCTTTTGTGGCACTTTTTGCCTGCTGTGGAATCAGACTTGGTGCGTTAAGTGCATTCCTCTTCACTCTGTTTTTAAACAATGTATGAGGTAGAATACAAACATTTCCCTTGCAATATACAGTAATAAACATACTAGGAATTTTCAGTTGAGCTTAATGAGTGTCTTTTCCATGTGAAATTTGTTTCTTCACATTTCTAAGTCAAACTTGCATCTTTGCTTAGCACAGGTTCAATAAAGTGCTGAAAATTTTATGTTATAGTTTTACACTAACTGTTGAGAAACACATTTAGATCCACAAAATATTGGTTTTTTCTGAACATTTAGCTCTAGGCTTTACAGTTTCACAAGTGACAGGTCTGTTTTTCATCTAGCAAACTACTGCAAAACCCAGATGTTGAAAAAATAAGCCTAAAATTATACATTCAGTCAGTATTAGCTATTTATAGACATTCTTCAAATGCATTTGAAATAATAATGAAAACAAAGTTGCGAAGGTCACAAATCAAAGCATTATTGAAGATGACGTGTCCTTCCAAGGTACTTTTTTACTAAGGATATGTCCTATTTCTATGTTTATTGATAAAGAGAGATTGAAGTTGCGATGGAAGTGCTAGTCTTTCTGATTTGTATTTTTGAAGCACTTTTTGCAGTGCAAGTCAACACTTGATGGAAATAATTTTATTTCTTAAATTCCTAATGTTTATACAGCTGTTCTGATTTTTTTTTTTTTTTACTTTCCAACATCTGAAGTGGAAGTGCCACAAATAAAAAGAGGAATTAAACCAACAGAAAGAAAAGATTTTATGCAAGGACATACGAGAGGAGTAAAATAAATTTGTAACAGAAAGGAATATTGATTGGAAGAACTGAAAACACTGCTAAGTTTTGTCCAGTAGTCAAATGATCATTTCCAGTGGAAGTTGACTTAATTTACTAATATGCTGAAGAAGGATCACCACATATATTTATAATTTGTCTTAAGAGTACGTTAAGAAAAAAATGGTGTTGTGAGTCACATTGGTCAGGTTAATGTTGTTCCCTGTGAAATCCTTTTGGCATCCTTAGGATGGAGTTTCAAAACAACAGAAATCCTGCAGGGAATTGTGAAGGCTCATGCACGTTTCTCTCATCACCCTCTCCTTTTCTTTTGCTGATGACATCCTATAAGCACACTCCCCACTTTTACTGATGCAGCAGACACCCATACATGGCTGTAGAAGGAAAGCAGGCACTACAAATGTCATTGAAAACAAAGCTGTGCTGGAGAAAAGTGCTTCAGACACCTCCGCTGACTATTTGATCAAGTGTTGTTTCACTTTCAGTGAGTGTTCATGGCTAAGTCAGGCCTCCTTCTGGAAAGTTTCCATATATGGGACCATTTTCCACACTTGCTTGAACACCATAGGTCCACAAACCTAATTGCCTGGATGGGCCTGAACCTCCGTGAACATTTTCTCTACTATAGGGATTGCCAGTATACTTTGATGAGCGACTGCATTATTTAATTAACGTTCATACAGTCTGCTTTTAATTTATTATAACTTGCTTTAGAAAAGTTCTTGCTGAGCCCAGTTTAGGGCTTGATATAATCTTCATTCTCCTTCCAGGCCCAGAATTCCCCAAGGGAGCCTCTAAAAGGAGGTGTATTTACTGTTCCCACCTACAAAGGTGACAGCTGAGCAAATTCAGCACAGGGAGGCCCGGGGTGATATACTAATAGCACAAGAAAAGAGTTGGTAGATTGTGACTGGGGTGTAGAGATAGAGGCTGGACAGCTACAGCAGTTTGTTCCCACTGATGCTCTGATACTTCAAAGAAGGCATTAATTGGAGCTGTCTTGTGGGTGAGTTCCCCAGGACATGTAGCTGCCTCTTCTCTGGACCAAACTGCATCACCCTGGACCAACAAGAGTGAGTCCATACATACAAGAAAAAAACCCAGTGAAATCATATTACACATTAAAGTAATGATTCTCCTCATTAGGACAAGAAGCATCCCCAGAAGCCTAGGCGTAGAAAAAGGAGGACAACTTTTACGTGCAGATTGCTGAAACATTTGTTGCGTCCCCAAAGTGAGTGCTTGCATGCAACATATTCAGTGCCAGCACATTCTGTTCCTGAACAGCATATAGATTTTTAGAATATGACAACTGAGGAAATTTAGTGAAAGCAGAAAAAAAAATGTTAACTATTTTTTATTTCTTTTATATTTCTAAGCTAAGTGACATTGCACTTCAGTTCTCCTGTGGATTTAATTTTAGAGCCTTCAGATTTAACATATTGTTTTAACTGTAACAGTTCAGTTTTCTGTGTTCAGAAGAACTATGTAGATAATATACAGTAAATAATGTACCAGTCTAGTCTATTCAGAAATTATTGGAAGTGCATGGTACATGTAGCTTCTGATTATGCAGATTTAACCAAGTAGTTACCCTTGAAAAATCTACGAAATGCTCACAGAACTATTCATGGCTTTTTAAAAATACTGCTGCTTTTGGCTTATTACATATGTGCCATCAGTTTGTATTAGATGCTTAAATATGATTGAATATATTAATATGTCGCCTGACTGCTGTGTGTGGTGCAAAATTTATATTGACTCTTGCCTAGCACTTTCCATAGGCTTATTAGAAACAGACCTTATATAAACAAAAATAAAAATAGAGGCATAGGTATCTGACAGCTAGAGGGCAGCTAGAGCATCTAGTCTAATCTGCTGTACATCATCTGTCACTCAACTTCACACAGCTACCTCTGGCATGGAAAATTCAGGTACCAGAACTCAGTGAAGAATGCCAGCATTGGCTAATCCGCAAATCTTTCTCAGACAAATGGGCTTAAAGTTCAAGAGGAACTAATCAAGGAAGGCTTGAAGGAGCTGATAACGCACACTACAGGAGGTTGATATGTAATTTGTTATTACTGAATTGGATCCTGTTGTATCACTCTCGAAAACACTCTAATTTGCCTTCATCTTCCAATAAGTGATATTAGTTTCCCATAGCTCATGACTTTAGCCTCAAAATAATTTGTTATTAATTCTTTTGATAACAGTGAGTCTGTTTTTCTGCAGATGTAATTTTAAGTAGAGCATTGGCTAAAATGTTTGAAATAGGCTTGGGCTTTCACAGTGGAATGGATGCAAATTAGAAACTACTGTTTGTCACTATATATCTCTCCTGATGTCATCCTGCTTTTGTACAATACGCCATTTTTCTTTGGAAAGTCATATTTCTGTAGATCACTATGGTCCATAATTATAATCTGCAGAGAGAAATTATGTGATGGTTTCTTTGTGGCTGTGTGTCTTGCTGTTATGGAGCTAACTGGTGGACACCTTCAGCTAACCACAGAGTTGAGCTGAGTATTAATAGTTGAAAACGCGGAAGTCCCACAGAACAGCTCTAGCATGAAATAGAAAAGCAATAAAGTGCACCAAATAGGAATTTGACTTGATTTGAGAACTTTTCTGGTGATCTCAGTGGTTTTCCACTTGGAGACTGCCATCCAGAATTCATTCATTAACTCTTCCCTTTGTATCTCATGCATGTGTATAAGTATCCTGTAACAGGATAAGCATCAGGGAGTAATCATTACCAAACATTCCTGCATGGTATTAAGATAAACAGTCCAAACTTTGAGCTGTGGAAAGTGGTTGGTGTAGTTAAATGTGTCAGACGTGACTCAAAAGTCTCCTTCCTTTCCGAAGATGTTACTTCATTCGTGTTAACCACATTTGTAAGTGGCCTGGACTGAAAAGATAGTGTTTGGGGAATTCCAAACTCTTATATGCAGTTGAGAGTTTCAGGAATAACTGCTCTGCATTCCACATTGATATATAATCCTCATTATGGCTTTGAATAAGAACAGGGTAATTTGCCAAAAAAATAAATAAAAAAAGTTATTGGTCAGAGGTGTACTATATAAAGAGTACTAATAAAAAACACTTTTGGCTGTAGTTTAAATTTCCTACTGTAAATGAGCTAATTTAGGGCTATATCCTCCCATGAGATCATGGGCTGAAATGTAAGATAACCAGTAGCTACACAGATACTTTTGGGTGTTAGCATAGAAATGTGCCTTCTCCACCAGCTCTACATTCAAAGGAGAGGAAGGGAGAGGGGGACATCTTTTCTGTAAGGATGGATAACCTCTCCAAGACAGGGAGCAGTCTTCATCCATTAGGAGATATTTAACTCCTTGTACTACCAATTCATGTTCCAACTCCCTAGAAATGAGTGCAGATCATCTCTGTGTCCCAGAAGAAATTCCATCTTCTGTCTTTGGTTTCCTTGAACTCCAGAAAAGATAGACATAACCTAGACAGCACAGACCTGTCTTCTGATAGATGTGTCCATTTGCTCTGACAGACATTAAGGACCTGGAGTATTGCTCTTAGTACAGAGCTAACTGTAAACTCTGGCCATCTGTGCCTTCACAAACAGGTGCTGACATGTAGTTTATTCTTCAGTTACTGACTTGCTTATAGCAATATTCACATATGGTTTCACGGTCAGCATGAACCACGCCAGGCCCATGTATGTGCAGACAGGGGCAGGTCTTACCTGCTCACCACTCCTGAGACTGTCCATGCTCCCTCCTTCTGCATGTTATGTTGAGGGCTCTGGGGGCACCATGACTCATTGGAGAGTGGAACTGGGTGCTGCTGAAGGGCAGTCTCATCAGAGAGAAACTGCCAGACCAGCACTCTGGTCTGATTGACAGAAATAGTGTTAACTTTTCATGACAGACAGAACTTCTCAGCGTGAACCAGTCATAAAGCCAAATCCTCAGGAGGCTTTTCAAGAGGAGGGTTAGGTGAGTAATTTTTATTATTTCAGTGAAAAAAAGGAGGTGAGGGAAAGGGAGAAAATTAGCACTCATTTCTTAATTAGCTTCTTTAGATCTTTATAGAAAGTGAAAAATCTTTCAGTTTTTAAGCTTCTAGAATTGAAAACCATCAAAGTACCAGACCCAATCAGCTTTTGTTTTTCCCACTGACTATTGAAACAAATAGTGCCCAGTTATTAAAAAAACACCTTTCAAACACATGTAACTGGAAGATTACCAGTGAGTTATTCTTCTGTAACATTTTAATTTCTCCCAAAGAATTTACCATTTATTTTACATGCTCATAAGTGTCAAAGAGAAGTGCATTCAATTTGCAGGTTAGGAATCTCTCCTAGCCCAGATCTATTAATTCTAGTTTACTACTAGAACAATCAATGTCACCTTAGCTTCACTCTTGCAGCTAAGCACATCAGATAGTATACAGCACGTCCATTGAGTTCAGTCTTACAATGGTGGGATGAGTGCAAAAAGTTTCATTGAGAATGGGAAGTTGTAGAAATGTTGACTGACATCCTGCTTTGGTTTTCTCATCCTTCTCTGTTGTTTTATGCATAGTATCCACCTGCAGTCATGAAGTCCTAGTGGCAAATATGTGCTGACTGCAGGTGAACTGCCTCAGCAGTAACGTTTCTTGAGTGTAGCAGGAAAGCTCTTTTCTTGGGGTTTTATTGCTGAGTCCGCTAAAATGCAAAGAGGTTGCAAGAAAAGAAGCAAAAAAGAAAAAAAAAGAAAAAAGAAAACCTCAAGTGATTATACCCAACCACAAGCTAAACATAAAAATTTGAAGCCCATGTCATGCAGCTCTGCTGTGAAATAGTTTAGTGTCAGTATTGGCCCTGGGTCGGAAGAGCTGTATATCACAGTCTGCTCGTTAAAGCCCTTGTTTACAAATGCTGAGCATTCTTGTGACTTCAATTCTGGTCTTTCCATCACTAGATACTACTACTAGGTTTTGCTCTGCGCTGTTTCTCCCCAAGAAATACAGGCCTGCAATGCAACATTGACTGTGGTCTGCCTCAGCCCCCAGGAGGAGTCCACTTAGGTTCTCAGCAAACCTCAGGTGCGGGCAGGAGCTGACTCTGCTTGCCTGGCTCTACAGTACCTTCTTCTAAACTTTGAAGTGCTAAAAAAGGGGAGGCATAAGCTTACAGTGCCATGCTGTTCAAGAATTTTATTGTTTTGTTTGTTTAGTAGTTTCCAAATGGCATGCTTGTAACAGTCTTCTGCTCCTGAGTTCTGCACATATCACCTAAGGCAGAGTGGGTGAATTTCTGGCCTGCTTCAAACAGTGGCCAAAGTCCAGTTTATTGCAGTGGATGAGGATTTCACCTATTCTTTTCTTAGTCTTGTTAAAGGACTTCATTTAAATAACTTAGTAACTTAATTACAATGAAACCCTGTGGTTTGAATAAAGTGGGAGCAGCACTAGGGGAAGAACTGCATACTAGTTTTTAGTTAGTGGTCCTGTAGCTCCTCAAACATGTAGACTACTTCTAAAGTGCAGCAAGCCTAAATTTGGATTAAATTTGCTATACAAGGGCATATACAAGGGCTCCCACCATAACTGGAATCATTTTAGAGTTCTACAAATCATGAAAGCCTGAAAACCACACGTAGAACGTTCATCTGTCAAGGAAGTGCAGCTCTAAGCTACAGCAGCAGGAACTTACTCAATTTCTATGCATCATTGAGAGGAGGTTTATAATCCTTCTGCCTTTTGAATATCCCTGCCTTTCTCTCTTTTACACACTATCTCACCTGAGATACCTGAGATATCTTTTACTCACTATCTCACCTGACCCAGACGCACAAAAAAGAGATTTCCTGGAAAACAATCCAGATGTGGATGTCTCAAAATTTCTCCAACAGCAGAAAAACATCAGTTCTTATAAAATATGTGACAAATACAGTGTGAGGGGTTTTGAAAGTCCTGCTGGCACTTTCTTGGGATAGTCTGCATAACTGTTTAGGGATTCACCTCCTGTGAGTAATGGTAAACATCCTAAAGTTATGCTGGTAGAAATTCAGTGCAATGCCACTCTGTATTATTCATCACACCAGACTGCGCGTCTGCATGTTTGTGCAAATCTCCAGTGCTGTGTGCCATTAATAGCTTTCCGTGGTGTCTGACATTCACATATTTGTAAAGTGCAGGGGTTTACTGATCCAGCAGCAGTGATACAGGGTTCTTTGGAGAGAGCTGCTGCCCTGTAGGCAGAGATTTAGTGCTGCTCTCTCCTGTGCAGCCTGTGCTTGGGTAACTGCTTAATTATTGTCTTGGTCCACTGCACTAGGAATCTGGCCCAGCAATTCTGGCAGCTTGTTTGCCATTGATTAAGCAGCCCTTCATTATCCAGTATTGGATACACTTTGTGGCTGTATTTCGAATATTATTCCCTTTGCAAATAAGTAATTAGGGCCACACTCATCCCCAACAGAACAGCTGTGCAGACCATGTTTCTTTATTTGCTGCAGCCAAGCTCTGCTCTGCATGGGCATCGCCTTGCCAGGAGTTTGTCTCAGAGGCTTTTTCTGTCAGTTTTACTGACTGGCTGGTCATGTTCTCTTGCTGCACTTCAGTGTAGGGTGTAGGATACTTCAGGAGGAACCCACGTTTTTTTTCAGGTGGGCAGAGAATGCCAAATTATGGAAAACGTACTTGTATTCCTGTCTGCAAGGTAACATGACTGTGAAAATGCACGAGATAGGGGTGCCAACTGCTCCTCCCCCCATGCAGAGGGGATGGTCAGCCTCTCAGTAATTTGTGTACATTAAAAAGCCTAATCCTTTTGATAAGACTATAAAAGGGCAAAACAATGTAATCACATCTGGTGAACTCTAGAGCTGTACATAGTTCTGCAGCCCTTTGATGTATTTACATAACTCCAAAAACACAGGTTGTATGCATGTGTGCACAGAAAGACAACAGACACTATAGTTTATCTGTCTCCCCCTGTGTAGCACAGGCATACACAGGTCTGGCTGGCTTCCTACAATAACATTGTTCTATCTGATATTTTAATCTGTATTGAACATCAGAGGGGAATTTGTGTGTCTTGTCTCATGAGCAATATTGCTACTTTTCACTGTTGCCATTGTTCTTTCAAGATGAGTTGGATATATCAGGGGTATGGAAACAAGTGCCAAAAGCCAGATCCTTGTGAGTATTTAATGCTGCCAAGAGCTGTGTGCCATTTATCCTCTCTGCTCAGGGTATGGGCAGGGCATATGAGCCTGGTCTACTGTCTCAGGAGTATCATGCCTTTCCTCTGGTGCCTTCTCTCCCAGGGACCTCAAGTCGTGCTCAGTAACTCCCACCACGTATAAATAAAATAAAGCTTATTTTCTTTTGGCGAGTGTATGTTTGTTCCTACTCTACCGAGATACCATTGCTTTCCCATTCATGCTGTGCCACAGCCCCACGGCAGCTCTGTAGCTCTGGGTGAGTAAGCAGACATGCACAATCCTACTTGTTACAATGACTTAATGAATGATTATTTGTTTTATGTGGCTGCAAGGCTTCCCATGATGCAACAGAACCTTTTTTCATTTGGATGGTCTGATGGACTTGCATCTGACCAGCAGAAACTGCAGTGTTCATCCCTTGGGTGCTGCTAGGACTGCTGCTGTTTCTCCGCTTTCCGACACCCAGTGAGGTCGGGTGCCAGCAGGCACCTGCACCTCTAATGCAGGATTAATGAAAGTTAGTCTTGACTCAGGAAGCTGGGAACTGTAAGAAAACCTGAACCTGCTCTGTGGATACAAATATATCCTTCTAGGGTTAAACCCTAAATCAGGAAGGCACTTTAGCAAGCACTTAAATTTCAGTTTGTGTTATGATTTTCTTGTTTCAGTTTCCTGAAAAAAGAGGTCTCCCTAAACCAGGCTTTAGTGTCATTTTGAGTCTTACCTTAGAGTCATGCTAGCCAGGGGATGAAGGGCAAAATCTACACCCACGTGAAAATCCTGTGACAGACTATCAAGCACAAATATGACCAGCATGAAATTGGGAGTGGGGGTGGAGTAAGTTCTGGCAATAAATACCATCTGGTTCAGCAAGTTAGTACCAGATGTCTGGGAGATTCCAATTGCAGCCAGTAAAGGTGGAGCTGAAATAATTAAAATGATATTACTGATGGGAGAAAGCCCAGAAAACTGTCCAGTTTTTGAACAGTGATTTGCAAGGGCAAAAAGACAAAAGTTGTACATTTTGCAAAGTAGGGCATGTCCTGTGTCAGGTTAGCTGTAGATGAATATCCAAGTAAGAAAGAATACACTCCCAAAGGCTGAGTTTAAAGCAGAATTTCACCTTTTAGCATCAGGGCTGCAGAGCAGTATGGGGGAAAAGTCAAATGACCAAAACAAATGCAAATACATCTTTGCTTGTCTCTCATTCCCATACCATGTGGTATAGAGTTGGTAACTTGTTTTCAAATGTTCTGCGTCATCTTCTTTTCTATAAAGAATTCATCTTCTGGGGGAAAAGATGTGATATGAATGGGCCTGGCATAGTTAAAAAAATTCTCTTAAACCCCAGTTGCTTCAAGCAAGATTGAACTCTGAAAGAAAAGTCTGTTTCCCATCCCAGAGTGACACGAAGCTTTTCTGGAATGGAGTCCACACCTCTGAGCTCAACACGTGCTTCCTAAGTACAAAATCCTGCTTTTGTTGAGCAAACCACCCAGGCAGTGAGAGCTCAAGAGAAGCAGAAAACGCTGTGCTGCTGTCAGCCATTTCCAGCTTAGCAAGTCTCTGAGCTATAGTAGGCTGGATGAGCTGAGGGTCCTGCATAATCCATCTCTGCCACAATGTGAGGTGGCACGCAGTTGGTCCTGGGCAGGGGAGAGGCTCCAGAGCAGGGGACAAGTGGTATTTTTGGTGGACAAAGAGAGGCAGAAGTGCCCACCCCTGTACAGTGTCAGAACCTCTTCTCTTTGTCCATGTGTTATTGGAAGCTGCTTTCCAAATTGTACTTAAACCCACGTCTCTTCTGAAACCTAGGCTAACTGAATAAAGTATTTGTGTAAGGAGGAAAGACAGTACATAGTTGCACACTGAGCAAAGATCCTAGAGAGACAGAAATGAACACTGATGTGGTACAAGTCCCTTCTTTCCTGAGTAGGCTTCTTTGCTGAGGGTGAGAGTGAGACACTTTTATGGCAAGACAGTGATGAAATAATGCAAACTTGCAAAACATGGGTTTGAAATATTTTCCTGTTCAGTTTAAATAAAATTTAGTAGTTTCCAGATTCTGTGTTCAGAAATTTATACAAATTTCTATTTGTACAAATCCTATGAGTAACGTGGAGGGCATGGATTTACTAGGGAAGGGAGGAAGAGAACCGAAGGGCACGTCAGCACTGTTAGAGTTTCTGTAAGACTTAAATCTGAACGATATCGCTGTTGGAAGTTGGCTTTTACCAAAACAAACATCTGTTGCTTTTGAAGACACTGAAGTTCTGTGGCAAATGTCTTCACTGAAAACAATGACATTGATATCCCATTTGATCATCTGCATACAGCTGAGGGAAGTATACAAAATGGGAATTTGGCGTGTTTTGAGGTTTCTCTAATACGCCATCAAATTAAGTACATTATTTTCTTGGATTTGAAAAGGGACAAAGCTGGCTCCTTTAAATATTAAGTGGGAAATGTACCAGGATATAAACAGTGATACCTTTAATTGCACTGCATAGTACCACAGTTTATAAGTGGTTCCCTTACATTGTGAGGACTGCTTTTAGGGCAAGCTGTAACACAGCATTAGTCTGTCTACATTTGTCCTGAGTAAATAGGTAAAAGTTATCTGCAATTTGACTTGCAAGTTAGTATAAATGTGAGGAACAGATAAGAAAGTTTAAAAAGCCAATGCTGAGAAAAAAAAGGTAATTTTTTTCTGATAGTGCCTTGCTGCTTTAAAAGGTGAAAGAAGTTCAAGATTATGGGAAAAAGGAAATCTTTTATTTGAGAAATGGGAATTTCCAGGTCTTAGGGAGAACAGAGAACAAACCAGATTATTTTAAATGACATTCACTTTCCTACATTTTTTCCATGTTTTCTAGACAACTTATTGATTTCAATTCGTTAGCAGTTATTTGATGCTCTTGCTACTAAGCAGCACTTTACGTTATCTACATTATATATTCTTATTATTTAAAATTGTTTCAATGGTCTCCCACTCCCTGCACATGCAGGCAAATGTGCCCCACATTCCCCAACCCCTCTGTGCTTTATTACCGGACATAGATAAGGGATCCCAGAAGATGCATGCTCTGAAGTGCTGTTAATTGAGTGGCTGGACCAGATTTGCAGCTCTTGTAAATGGGCACAACTTCAGTGAAATTATAGTTATTTATATCAGCTCCAGATCTGTCCTGATTCTGCTGTATGCTTCTAAATTGGGAAGAAGAGATTGTAGAAATCCCTAGTATCTTGGGTGAATAACGGAGTTGTGCAGGGTAGAGCGCATCCCAGATTTCTTATTTTGGGAAAATTGTCCATTATAGACAAAGATCGATTTTTCTGCAAGAACTTCTGGGCTGACTGTTTTCCCCTGTATGATATATATCTTTAATGTGAAATGGAAACAGAAATGTCTTTGAGCTTCAACTGTACTGGTTCTCAAGGAGATCTGAGTAGGAAAAATGTTTATCAGTCTATAAAAAGATAAGAGATTTCTATTGAAAATAAACTTTTAAAATGTAATCATATGACTTATTTCTTTGGTTATGCAGCTGCCTTAGGATCTGAGCTCCTGGTAAACACGTTGGCCTGTTAAAGGACATGATTCAGACTGTCCCAGATCCAGCAGCTCACATCAAGGTTAGTTTCCTGTTTATTGTGAGTCCTCAGATGTTTTGAGAGTGATACAATTAAAGAATATGTATACATACTGCAGGTTTTCTTGCATGTTTATAAATTGTGCTACTGCACAACACTGGCCTTTTTATTCTTTGATATTTATATGCTATTGTCTCAGTCAATCCTGCAGTCTTTGTTGCTGATACCTTTATTGATGTGCTCTGAATTATGTGGATATTTTGGGGATAACTTTTTCTAAGATTAAAACCCTTTGATTGTTCTTTAATATTTGGTATGTTTGATAAAATAGACCTGTTTAAAAAGTGTTGAATTCATGTGTCCCCAGTTCTGCTCAGTGAAAAGCAGCGGCAAACATTAGGCTTAGCTAGAGAAGGAAAATCAGCATAGTGCAAAAAAATCAAAGCCAAAGAAACATCCCGTTGAAAAGATTCAGTGCATAGTTTTATGTAAGTCGTAGGAGCATAGACCTCAAACCGTGCTATTGTCTTAAAACCAAGATTATTTTACTAGGTTTCAAGAGCTGCTGTACTGTTTTTGCTTTACTGTTACTACTGTTACTATTGTTACTGTGTCTTTCTCATCCATCTTCACTGAAGACTAAGAACCTGCTAGAATTAGCAGGTGTAGCTGATGGTGTGTTGTGAAGATCAAGACATCTGGGGGCATTGCACATAAACTGCAGCATCGGAGACTCACAAACTGGCTCATTTGGGGGATACACTAATTCATCTTATAGAAGTTTTGTTTGGGAGTGTTTTCCTGACTGCTTCTAGGTGAGAACAGTAATTTTCTTGCAGAAATTAAAAAGACACTCATACATCATTATCTTAGGTGGGTAAAGCCTGCTGATCCTTATGTACAAATAATATGATGAACTTACATACCTATCATTCACATAGATTTTGCTGGTATAATAGGATTTCTGTAATAAAAGAAATCAATTTTAAGCAGGCTGTTAGTGAAAACTTTTTTATTTTTTCTGACTACCTTTCTGTCTGTGTGTCTGTCTTTCCTTGAAGTGTCATTTTCTACAACTTCTTTCATGGAGTTTCTTCTCAGTCAACTGCTAAATACCAGTTAGCAGCTTTCTAAGCTTCGTTTTTCAATGTATTTTTAAAGAATAAAAAAAGAATATTATTTTAAACAACTCACTTTTCCTGTTAAAAGGCAGTGAATGAAAGAAGCTCTCTATTTAGCTCCCTACAGTGGTTTTGGGTTGTGTTTAGATACTAGAATGACTGGCAGTAGCATGAGAGCTTGTCCCTCCCAAATTTTCTAAAACCTAGCAGTTTCACTGTCTTCTGGTCCTCAGATGTTTTTATGAAAAGAACAGGAAAACACCCCCACTATAAGCAGTCTCTCCTCAACATGTCTCACCACTTGCATTTCAGCCAGTAAGATTTCAAAAATTTTAAGGGGATTTAGTACTTCTTCATGCTGTTTAAGTGTGTATAGCACCAGAAATAACATTAAGAAGAATTCAGTTTCATGCTTTCTACCCAAACTGGTATCCGAAGCAGGTTTGTTTTTAACCATGGCAGTTAGCTTTGAGAGGGCAAGGTTAGGTATGCAAGCATCTTATTACAGCAAGTAAAAGAGAGCTGCATAAAAATCTCTGTAATTATATGTTCAAGGGAACATGTAGGAGCCTATTTTCAGCAGAACAGCATGCTGTTACATTGAAGAAGGGTGTGAGGAAGGCAATTACTTTGATACTGTGTTTGGGATAGGAAAACTAGCCAACTAGACATCAAATCCTTCACATTTCTGTTTATGTCATTAGGGTCTGCTTTGGTCTAAACACGGTCTTCGGAAAGCTGCCAGGGATGCTCTGTTCATTTAGACTTTAAAAGTGGGTGTAACTACATTCTTAAAAATAAGCCATAAGAAAGTATAGTATAGTGCATGGGATGTGGGAAAGAATATTTGGTGGAAGGACCTTTTATATTTCTCATTAGCATGGTGAGATAAAAGGGACAAACTGGATTAATTACAGATGTTTTCGATACAATGTTTTCTAATGGTACTTTGTCAGGTAGGTCAAATGGTATTATTTTTTTGCTTTCTTGAGTAAGCGGTGACAGCATCATGCACATTTAGAGCTGTAACTTTGAATATATCTTTCTAGGAAGTGTCTGACTTATTAAGATTTGACTTAAGATTTAAGGATTTTGCATGAACATGTGCAGAAAAGTAATGTGAAAAATAAATGGAAATGGCAATATGAATATTTGGAGACATCCTTTTTTTTTCAGAAATAGTGATTTAGTTTGCATTATGTGAGTTTTTGTGTGTGCTGTTTTAAAATCTGCCTTTCCTGCTACCAGGAGAGAACATAATCAGTCTTGCAGCTCTTGTGGTTCATTCCTGAATGAGAAATAGTACGAACAGGATTCCAGCACCCAGGCAGATCCTGTCCAATTTTGGGAATGTTTTGGAAGTCTTAATGTGTGTGTCCTCATTTTGTTTGGGCAGCTTCATTCCATAGTTACTAAAGATTAAGCTTTACATTTTTCAGCTTGAATGAAGCATCCATAATTGCTGTGGCGAACCTGTGTTCCTGTTGCTTCCTAATGTCTAGTTACACCTGAGCCACAGCCTTGTATTTTGCCCAAAGATAAAATAAATAAACATTTGATGTGGACAAGAAAAAGGATGTATATGTTTGGATCTTTAAAATATGGGGAATTTTGACCCTAATCTTCAAATAGTTCCACCCATATTTAGTGCCTGTGAGAGGGCTGGAATAAGTAAGACTACTCACGCCAATAAAGTTGAGCATGTACCCTGTTGTGTGTGGGATCAGCACTGTAGCTTAATAAGGTTTGCTACTGCTAAAGGCTTCAAATAGTACTACTAGTTTGGATTAGTGGAGAAATGTTAAGAAAATAAGTGCTTATTTGATTTAATGCAAGACAAATTATTTCTTGGCATCCAGTATCCCTTATCAGAATGAAGAATTTAATTTTGGATGGTCATTTGGGCAGTTTCTGATAGCTGAAAAGGCTTGGGTACAAGACACTTGTACTTATACCATGGTTTGTGTATTCCCTCACTCTTCCAGCACAGGTTTTCTGTAATGAGTGTGCATGTTGGAGAGGTGTTTGTAGACAGGACTTTCTGCAACCAGCTCTGTCCTCATCTCTTACACTGCCAGTGACACTGAAAGAACCTGTAATGTTAATTGGGAGTTACAAACTTTTTTTATGTTAAGTGTAACATTAAGAAATATCTTTGTCAGGGGATAAAGGTCTTTTTGTCATAAGTAGAAGTTTTCAAACACAGCAAAAGTGGATCTATTATTCTACATACCCTAAGGGTCACTTGTAAAAAAACCACTAATTTTGCTATTCTTCCAAACTAGGTTTTGTGTGAATGTGCCAAATATGGTTTTCACCAGGAAGCTGAGCCTTGTTTGTCAGTCTGAACTATTTTGCCTCAGGGAGTTTTTCATTTTGGAGGTGCATAAGAATATAGTTGCTTTGACAGATATCAAATAAAACAGCTTTAGAAGATTTATGTATCATCAAACTCAATAGATAGGTTAGAGATGTTTTCAAGAAGTCAGTATTTAGGTTGTTGCTTTGTATGGGCAAGACTGTCTTTTCCACACATATTTTAATGTGACTTTTCTTGTTCTGTTATTCATTAAACTCCAGTTCTTACAACAGTAGTCACAGAAACAATGCTGACTGTTCAATAAAACTTCTTTTTAAAGTTAAATTCTGCTTTCAGCAGCCTCATTTGCAAAGATCAAATGCTTATTTGCGTGCCATCACTGCTAGGTGATTTTGCGGACAGAATTGGAAAAAATGAGTTACGGTTATTCCTTCGACCCTCTCCGGGAGAGGAAAAGTCCAATGTATGGCTTTTAGGTAATGAAATCACTGCATTTTATCAGGTATGGAGTCTGCACTGGGGTAAATGGATACAATTTCCGTTGAAGAAAGGCTGATTTATGCTGGTGGAAAGTTTGGGCTATGTATTTTTATGTGGTCTGATTTTCCTGTTCCTTGGTGATGATTTTGAGATCTTGGATGACCAAAGAGACAGGTGAAAGGCAGTAGATGAAGAGAGGTGCTTATGGATTGTGTAACCACTTTTCGCCTGGTAGAGGTTGAGAAATGGAGACACTTTACAACCCAGATAGCTAACCAAAAAGGATATTTTTAATAAACATTCTCAAATGGCATCAAACACTTCAAGCATCAAACACACGTTGCCTGCATCAGCTTGACTGTGTGCGTACTTCATTCATTCTGTGGATGTGACCGAAGGTTGTTGCCTCTGAATCTATCAAGTTGAGGCTACCAAATCTGAAAACTGTACCTATTACTACAATGAAGAAAAAGCTGGTTTCTCAGAAGGAATTATTCCATAGCTGTTTCTGAAAATTACTCCTGAATTTAGCATTTATAGCCTGCACTATCAATTAGATGGCACATACACTTTTCTGTGCACAGCATCTCGTATTATTGTTGCAAGTACTACAAAACCTGATCCCGTAGCTCCTTTGCTGGCCAAAGAATATGTTGGATTTCAAATTGTGGTAGTGTAGATATGCTTCTGGATATACCTACTCTGTTGTATGTTTAAATCTGATTTGTTTTTAACTGATATTATTCATTAAGGAGCATATTCTGAGTCTGATATAATCTGTTATTTTTCCTGGAATTGTAGAATCTCTAAATAGGATCCAAGACTGTTATGCTGGGAGTTTTGTCTGCACAATACAGTCTGCCTGCATAGGCAAGGGAGAGGAGAGGGGAGGGACAATAGAATTGCTATTATCCTCTAGGATAAGGAAGATAAAACCAGGCTTTTCCTCCCACCTCTTTTTTAGGGTCTTGACTAAGCTGGGAGCATAGTTTTTTGTGGATTCTTAGCATTGCTAAAGCCCTTCTTTCATAGCTTATAAAATGATATTTGCGCAATTCAGCTAAGAGTGAGAGCACAGAAATATGAGCCAAAGATACAAACAGCTTTGCCTAAAGTCACATGTGAAGTAAGCTAATGGCAGACACATTGCAGCATAGTTGAGTAGGCGATCCATATGTAGTGTCTAATCTTACTGTATCACAGTTTGTTACCACTGGAGTCAATTTGATAACATACGCCCGTCCTTCCAGATAATATGGAATATCTGCTTCTGATAGTGTTTGGCTAATGAGCCAAACCTACAGGAATGATTCAGTGATGACCGCATCACGTTGCCTGCAGTGGTCTCTAGATGTGAAATAGTACCTTTATCCCTAGTGCATAGAGGTGAACAAGCTACTGTGGGTTGTCTGGACTGTAAACTTGTTGCCTGACAGCTGCTCCACGATAACTGCTTCATGCGGGCTCTCATCTTACGCGTTACAAATGTCCCTTGGTGACAGATGTAAAAAAGGATTGATATC
Source organism: Piaya cayana (assembly GCA_013389865.1). Classification (NCBI taxonomy): domain Eukaryota; kingdom Metazoa; phylum Chordata; class Aves; order Cuculiformes; family Coccyzidae; genus Piaya; species Piaya cayana. Next base: position 409,800 of record WAAB01025403.1, read on the forward strand.
AACAATCCCCGAAGGTGCAGTTGCTGAACAGTTATACATCCCATCCCCTTTGCTTACCCCTCACTGTGTTATTTCATTCGCTATTCAGGTAAAATTTTTAAAAGATCTTCCCCTGCTTTTGTACTGACAGGGTAAAACCACTATTGCAATTTCACTATGTTTCTTAGTAATTACGTTTGCTGGATCATAGTTGCCAAATCTTGTTTGAATGATAGCCATGGATTATTCTGGGTTCTCAAAATAAAGTAACAGAATTTGTTGTGAATGTGAGTGCCACTCTGCACCAGGCCAACAAAGCTCCAGGCTTAAGATCATGAATTATTCCATCTTCTGTCAGTATATATCAATTAGGGGTAATGATGAGAGAATTGCTACTGTATTTAAAAGCTAGAATCTCCTTATATACGGAAATTGTGATTTACCTCTCAGAAGCTTTGAGTTCTGGATTGTATCCATTTGCTACAGAATTTACATGCCTAAATTATTTTTTTCTTCTTATTTTAAATTTTCTCTGGAACTCTACCTCATTCTCTGTGCCTCAGCAAATACCTCCTTGCTAAAGCAAAAGGGAGATAATGGCTTCTGTATACTGTAATTGATGAACTTTCAGCAATTCAGAGCAAATCCAAGGTTGCTGCCAACAGCCAGATGGAAAACAGTGTTAATGACATGTTCAAAGAAAAGTATGTTATTTTGATAGGGGATGGTCTAGAGACTTTAATCTCTATTGTTCTGTGGACTAATGGCATGGATAATTCCTTAAGCAGGCCCATTTTAAAACAAAAATTATCTTTTTCATAAGCAGGAAAGAACAAACTAAAGAGTACCAAATGCATTTTCAGTGCTCTGGCTGATATATAAGCTTTACATGAATGCTCTGTTATGTGGAGTCAGATGTGTTCAAATCCTATTTATGCAGTCTGCCAGACCATTAGAAGTCTGGAAATTTCTACTGCTGATGGGTAGAAATCATAAAATGGATGGTTCTGGAAACTAGAGCCAGCTGAGAGTGAGGAGAAGTTAAGAAGTTGGGAAACATAGGCAAGAGAGACAGGGACAAAAAAGTGTAAGGCTTTAGGGAAACTGGGAAAGGAAGATTCCCCCCCCCTTTCTCTTCCTCTACTCTAGGGTCTGGGAGTAGGACTGAGGGCTCCCAAATCTCAGATTTATTTTGCTGCTTATAGATCTCTCTCAAGCTCCCTACCAAAATAGGTGTCTCCTTCTTCTTAGGTCCTGGTCATCTGGGCAGATGAGGACAGCAACTCCAGTAGTTTAAGCTTCCATGATGTTCAGTGCCTGCAGGGCAGTACCTTTTGCATGTGGCTTTAGTGAAAACACTGTAGGGAGGGGGTGAGAGAAAGTCTGGCCTTTGGGGGCTCCAGCACTGTGGTGTTTGGGCAGCCTTAGAACTCAGAGGCAGTGATGACAGTTTCCTCCTTCCTTGCGAAGTGTTTATAGAAACCACCTGCCCAGAACTATCCCAGCACAGGTATATAGTGCAACTGCTAATGATGTGCAGAGATTGCCTCCTGGGGAGTCAGAGATTACTGTTTACTGTACAGTGGATTTTCATTTTACCTTGATCTGACTACAAATATGCCAAGCAATGGGTCATCTTTTAACCTTTCTTGAGAGATTAGTCCCCATGACTCATTACCGTGAAGAACTTCCACAGATGCAGCCACCCTAAGCCCCTTTTTCACCAGCTTTCCTATATCTGCTCTGTACAGACCCAAACTCCTGTAATTTCACACTACTTTTGTTCCTCCTCGCCTTCCTAAAGTGGGAGATTTATAGGGAGAGCTCAGGAGAGGTTGCAAAGCATCCCACAGCTTGTCCACATTAGTTGTGGTCACAGTCCATTTCAGGTGATAGGGGCCAGGCAGCCTTCTCCCCCACCATCACCACTGCAGCTGCATCCAGCCCTGCTGTCAGCTATGTTTTTCTTGGTTACGAATCACCATGTTGTTTTCCTTCTGGTAAAACCTTCTAGAGCTGGAAGGCGCACTCCAAGGGCTTTTGCTCCTGGAGCCCACAGGCAAGGTGAGATGCTTCCCTTGGGCTTAGTGATATGTTTCCTCTGCACATGATGCTAAAAATTAATCTCTTCTCTCTCACTCTCCCTCCTTTTTCTCTCTTCCTGTCCTCCTTTCATTTGGATCTCATATTGCATAGTCGTACTGACAACCATCTTCCTTAAATCTGAAATTGTACTTCATTATTTCCTACCCATGTTCTTATGCCCTTAAAACTCTTTTGGACTATTTCAGCAGTCCTTTTGGTATCCCACAGTTGACTTCATGGTGCAATATCTTTTGCTGATGTGCGGTTTAATCCTCTTATTTAGATTATTAATACAGACATTACATCATTAACATTTATGGGCATTTGATTAGATAACTTCCACCAACTCACTCTTTTATTGTTTGCCATAAGTCTTTGCCTGTTATTCTGTAGGACATATCGAGACTTTCAGTGCTCTTTCCCAAGCCTATTCAAATTCATGATGTGAAAAACATACTTTCCTTAGGTCCAGCTATTATTGGGTATTTGTAGGCATGTTCTATTAGAAAGAGAAAGTGATTCTATCCCATAGGCATATTCTTGGTGCGGTTTTGGTTTATTTTTATTGAAAACGTGCATCCTGTCCTTTTTGCCCTGTAAGAACAGAAGGTATAACAGGATGACTACTGTTTTCCTAAATTCCTGTGTCTGTCTTGCCAGTAAGCCCTATACCCAACAGGCTCTACAGTGTGTTCCCTTCACTACCAGGTCCTGCTCAGAAATACAGCTTTTTACTGCCTAATAACCAAAACATATCCCTCCAGATTTACAACACAATTAAACTCAACTAATGTGGATGAGCTTTACTCTAGTACATCCCCTATGTTCCCAGGCCAATATTTCTGTTGCTTCCAGTGAGTTGGTTCTTTTCCTTACAGAAAAAAAAAGAGCTATTCCTTCTCCTGCTGAGGCCTGAGAAGAGTATTTGGCATGTGTATTTTACATTTCATATTTTCTGTGATTATCTCGGATCACAGATAAACTTGCTAGCAGTCATTATCACCTTCTTGCATATTAGCAAAAGTCTGGTGGGATACTGTAACCTGCTATTTCAAATTCGGCAAAGTAGCTCTCAGAAGGAGATAAATCTGTGATGTGTTGTAAGTCTTCCAGAATGAGCTGACATAATTATTTCTCCATACTGCCTTGGTCATATATAGATTTTTCCATGAACCCGGAAACGTGGCAGATGTCAGGGCAGTGAATAACATGGGAAGAATATCGCAAACATGAGAATAACACAGCAGATATGGTTGCCACTGCCCCTAAAGTAACAGCTGGAAGTAGAGAAAGAGCTCTCTTCCCAACCACGTAACACTTTTTACCTCTCTGTTTTGTGTTTTCCCTCTGTCATGGGGCCTGGTGTTGTGAACAGTAGCACTCGTTTTGTGCTCTCTGGACAGGAACAATAGAGTAAGATGGGATAACTTAAAAAAGGCAAATCATCAGGAAGAGCCTGGAGATGTGCTGGACAAGATGTTCACATACCTTTAGCTGCCTTTGGTTGATACTTAGCTCAAATGGTTTCTGTCTCCCCTTTTTAGAGAATGAGGAGAAACCTAAATTAGGAAGGAGTGAACCTTCAGAAGCGCCTGTGTCTTTCCACAGTTTCTACAGAGCCTGAAGCATAGGGGTACTTGTCAGGGACTTTTCATTAGTTAGGCTGAATCCCATCTTACATGGCATATTCTCAATATGTAAAACAGAACTAGGGATACACTCAAGCCTTTTCCAAACAAGCTAGCTTCAAATCCAAAAGCAATATAATCACATCAAGATGACATTTTACACAAGTGTAGTAATCCTTTGGAAAGCAAGGAGTAGATGGCAGACTGTGCAGGCGCAACCATGTCCAAGACTTAATTATGAATGTGAGGTCAGGGCAGTGATTTGCATAGGAGAACCCCAGGTGATGTCTGAAGACACCTGGGCCACAATCCTTCCTGCCTTGTTAGTAGGAGAAAGGCTAAATTGCCGTACTCCCAGCCTCCAAGTTTCTCTGAAAAGGAAGTTGTGTAGCTGAACAGGCAGATACCTGCAGGGCTCTCCTGTAGGATCTCTCCATGGAGAAGATCCGGGGCCAAAGGCTGCAGAGCAGAGTGTGCTGTGTGGCAGGGACCCAGCTGGCACATGTGTCCAGGTCTGGGACAGCAGAGCTTCCCTGCACAACATTTACACTAAGAGGCCCTGAAAATGAACTCAGAATGAACCAAAGAGTGTTTGAAATTTGAAGTGGAAGCCAACTGAGAATTCAAAGTAATTCACTTAGAGAAACTAAAGGAAGCCACCTACTCCTTAGTTACAGCTTCAGAAAATCCAGTTCTCTCCAAGTTGTTGCAGAACTGCAGCTAGTCATTGCAGAGACATTATTAACTCAGACAGAGGAAAATATACTTTTGATTATTACATGCTAATGAAGCACAAAATAAACAAATTTGGGCAACAGAAGCAATTATATCATTAAACATTTAACTGCAAGATTGATTTTAAAATTGCTAATAATTCAAATAAAAGCATGCGTACAAAGAGGAAGTGAGAGGAAGGTAATTTTAACAATTGAATCTAATCAATGCCTCAGTTAAAATGCATGGCTATAAATGTCAAAATACATAAGATCTGATGGAAGAACAGAAGTGGAACCAGAATGGATGAGCATTCCTCACTTCCTCACTTGACCAGATTTGTCTAATTGGGAGGAAGTTAAACACATGGAGTGGGGGAACTTTGTGAGCTGGGTTATCTCCAGAGCTCTCTTCAGATACCAGTTTATGTTCCTGAGCAGCTTTTCAAACTCAGCCCAGAAGCAGTGAACTGAGGCACAAACTTCAGGCTCTGCCTCATGCTTGCTTGAGCCTGTCCACATTCTGCTGCTGTCGCCTGCAAAGGAGAATACACTGGCTCACTACCAAATCAAGAGAAGGCTGTTATAAGGGATAGCTCTCCACAAAAGAAATGGAGACATTATCTGAAAAAAACCTGCTGTCTGTTGCTCTTCAAATTGCATTGGAAGGAAGGGAGAGACTGTCGTGGGCAGCAGCAGAAGGTGGGTTTGATGGAGGTCTGTGCTGCTGGGGTGCAGCAGGGTGGGATGTTCTCTTGGTTGCAGGGTTGTATTTGTTTTCATAGTTTATGGTAGGGCTGCTCCCTCTGAAAAAGTATAAATCTTAATCAAATAAAACTTATGTGCTGCCATTTTTACCCATCTCACTGGTTGTCCTACATCATGTTTTAGCATATAAGTTACATGACAGAGTTATCCAGGGGTTGCCAGCTGACATAGAAACAAACCATCATATTAAATTGCCTGCAGATGTCCCCTTCCAACTTCTGTAAGGAACGTCTACCAGTTCCTTCTCTCTCCTTTTTTTTTTTTTTGGTGTGTGTGTTCATGCTAAATAAAAGCAGCAGAGGCAAAAGAGGGGGAAAACAATCTCAGTTGAATCTCAGTGCTAGTGCCTCTGTGTGCAGGACAGGAAGCCTTAAGAAGACAATGCAGTTTATAGGCAAGCATAACAAAATCCTGTAAGGATTTCCATGAACTTTAGTGGACCAAATGAGCTGCGGTTATTTTTAAGACTGACACTGACTGCGTAATGCCAGGTCTGATGCTACCAAGGTGGGCTTTTCAGAAGATTCAGACCTGAGGAGGTGAGAAGATCTTTATGTTCTGTCAGCTGTAATGTATTTAATATTAGATTTTACGGCTTAGAGTTTTGAGCAAAAATCTACCCCCACCCCCTTTTTTTATATTGATCTAAAGAAATCAGTTTTTTGTCTGACAAACCTCTTGTTCTGTTTGGCAGAAATCTGTAAGTAAGACTGTGACATTCTTGGAAACATTCACTGTTTTCATTTACATAATTAGGATTTTTTGTTTTGGTTTTGTTTTCATTGTATGAATTTACTGAAGTTTGTGAACTTTTTGCCTGGCTGTCCCCTCAGCTGGGGAAATCACAGAGTGTTGTTTCTTTTTCCTGGCTGGAGGAGCATGGGCTATTTATTCATAGTTTTAAAATACACTTTCTGTGAGTGCTTACATGTTCCTCTTTGCAATGCAATATTTCTGGATGATCAGTCTAGCCAAAAGCAATTGCAAAAGGTTAGTGGAGAGCACAGCTCCCATTTAGACACCTACATGAAATACCGGCCCTTCAAAAGCTGTGACTGCCAAACAACTCCTGCTTGGAACAACAGAGGCTGGTGAGTGCCTACAGCTTCCGAAAATCTGGCTTCACATTACTTAAAAAGAAATTGACTATCAAGTCCAGCAATCTTTTTCTCTGTACTTGCTTAGCTGTGCATGAGAATATTAGCTGCATTTTAAGTGTGCTCAGCAGTTGCAGGTGATACACGAAGAAGGTTCCACCTGGGAAGGTGGGAGTTTCAAGTATGTTCGTGGACTGGCAGACAGGCAGATGTCTAGGTAGGCAGGCAACTTTTTGACAGGCTTGCTCCAGGAGAACTTTAGTCAGAGGTGTTGAACTTTGCTAAACAGGTAGGAGGAAAGCCCTGGAGAGCTACTTCTGTAACTCCCCCACGTGGCTCTTTTTTTCAGTAAGAAAACAAAAGCAGTTTTCCCAGTTTTTAAACTGCTTCGGAAATGACATAAACAAAACCACTCTGACATTACTGAAATAGGGATGACCAGATGGGAAATTATAGTAATATAACTCTTGCATTCAAACTTCATGTCCTGTGTAACTTCCATGTGTGGGCAAAGGAGATAAATTTTCTCTCTGAAGCCACACATACGCTTCTTTCTTTTGATTAAACCTGAAACACTTTCCTCTTCCCTCCTATGATAATGGAATGAGGTCCACAGGAAAAGTAAGAATAGAAATTAATGTTTTAAGAGCTTTATTTCTGAGCTAAACTATTGGAATTTATTTTTTTTTAAATTCAATCTATCATAAATCACCAGCCATTTTTTCAGTAAAGCAGACCTTTCAAATACAAGAACAATAGGACTGTCATAAAGTGAGGAAAGATTAATTCTGAAAATAAAATAATGACTTTTGGTTATTGTTTCTTTTTAAATGTGGTAAACAGGTTGAGGACCAATATGCTTGCAAATGACCAAAGTCTTCCTTTCCAGTGGTAATCCGTATTCTTTTGAAAAGCTAATAAAAGTGGTGTATGAAAGAAATTCCTGGGGCACTGCAGAACTCACCCTCCTAGGGAGAGAGCCAGATGTGCTGGTTAATAACCTAGCAAGCATTCAAAGCCAGGGCAGTAACCACTTGGTATCACCTAAGCCAGACCTTCTGTGTCGATGCAAGGCAATATCACATACTGGTCACATTCGCAGCAGAGAGCTGGAGGACATGTGCAGTCTTATTAAAGGAATCAAAAAAAAAGGGAAAAGAAAAGGAGGGGACAGGGAGAAGAAGAGGGAGACAACGTGTCTGTCCTGAGAAGTAGCAAAGTAGCAGACATACTCCTCCACATGTGCACTAGTCTGTCAGGCTGGATTCTGTTATCCAGATGTTGGAGTAGATCCTATGGCAGGGACCATGGAGGAAAAGGCTTTTAAAAGAAATCGTATTTCAGTGGTGAAATTAACATCACCAAATTTGTCAAAGGCAATCACTAGTGTAACTTTTCAGAATGCTTTAGTAAATGAAGAAATTTTAGATTTAATGCCTTTTACAGCCTTATTTAGCACTGCCTCTTCCAAACACAAGTGTATATGCGTGTGAGACTTGTTGATCACTTTTAGAACCAAGATGCCGTAAACAGCATGTTAAAATTGTTCTGAAATGATTGCTACTGAACTGAAAATTGTTTATGGAGGGGGTCCTGAAGTTTGATTGGCCTTTCTTAAGGTGACACTTCTCAGCATCAAACCCTTTGAGAGCTTTGAACATCACGTCAAAATGATGCTTATGCGTAATAAAAACATGTATATTTGCAGCAGCAATCAGAATACATCAACATCACATAAGATTTTTTAAAAATCCCTAATTTACTTTCCCAAGCACAGCAGTAAAATAAATTACTTATGGCATTTATGGTACATTTGTAACTTGAAACTGATGGCTTCATGTTACTGGTCATAATGTGTGCGGCATATAAACAAACACTGCACAAAAAGACAAGTCCCAGCTTTGTCTCTCTGACACTTTGCCTCTGTGACCGGAATCCCTCAACGAATGCCACATGTGTATTTCTGCTGAGCTTGTGTTTACATTGAGCTCAGCTCAGCCCTGTGCTGTTCTTGCCCGCTTGTGGCAGGAACAGGGCATCCAAGGGGAAGCCAGGGTGTGGTGACAGGAGACAATGTGCATGCCTGACCATCCATGGTCATCACAAGGGGCAAGGGAGAGCATCTATGAATAAACATTTACGTGAATGTGTTAAACAATGCGGGTTTTGTTCTTGCCTGTAAATTTTTAATGAAGCCTCAGGAATGCAACGTTTACGCAAAAAGATGGTGATATGCAAATACTACTAAACCTTGTATTCATGACTGGTATAGAGTCACTGTGCTTTCAGCTATTGCAGAAAGCAAAAGGTAGATATGTGAAAACTTTAAGAGGGGATTTGTGATTATGTTGCAAATAGAAACAAGGCAATTTTATATCGATATTAGTAAGGTGCACTTCAGAAGCAGTCTGGGTATTTTTACACATTATTATGGCTTGGGTAAAATTGTAAATTTATAGAGACAGTTGGTGTATCTTTTCCCACATTGGAATAGTATCAGCTGAGTGGGTCTTGTGAGAAATCTCAATTTGTAGTTTTGATAAAAGCCTGATGTGCAGATGTAGATTTCTTTGTGGCATTTCACTGTTGGTTATGATCTTGACTCTGCTGTGAATCTCAAAAGTTAGTGGCCTGAAAGTAGTTCATTCTTGCATCTGTCACACAAAATACATGGGGAGGAGCAGCACCACATAACCAGGGTGAAAAAAAACATTATTTCCTTTTATGATACATCCATGATGTAAGCCTGTGTGTCCAACAGACATAACTGATCTAGCTGAGGATGGGCCAGCTTTGGTGCTGCCCGCAGCAGAAGCACACTGGAGTGATACTGATGGCTCACTAGTTCATCCTGCTTGGCAGCCACATTGGTTGTATTTGGCATCCCTTCTTGCTCTGGTGGAGGGAAGGAAGGGGTCCCTGGCTGCCTGCACTAGACTACAGGACCTTAAGGAACTGAGTGTTTTCTCAGATGTCCATTAACCTCACAGTCTGCCCCCACTGTTGAGCACATGCCTCAAACAGCGCTCAACTGAGAGCTTCTGGGGCTAATTGGGCAAGAGCTTTCCAGGAGAAGCAGCCCGTCATCACACACTGTAGTTTGTCAGAGTAAGAACCTTGGAGCCGGCAGGGTGTGACTCATCCATCCCAGCAAGGTCTCTGAGGCAATCTGACATTATTTGGACTGATATCATTAATTAATGAGGGTTGAATGTTATTCTTAGACACTGTGTTGAGTATTGGGTAGAAAACTCTATGAAAGGACTCTTTGATTTTGGGAAAGTCCTATGGAACTTTCAAATTTGCTAAAAAATCATCTGCCAGCTTTCCAAGTTAAGGAGCACATCCCTTCTGGAGACTTGACTGAATCTCCTCTGTGCCTTCTTGGGATCAAGGGATTATTTGATTTATATTAATGCCAAACAAAAATGATAGATAGCCTCCAAAACACAGTTGTATTAAATCTACCAAGCAGGCTTTTGAGAAAGCGGGATTTTTTATTTACTTCAGCACAGATTTGATCCTCCCCCACCTTTGTTTGGCTCTGTTTAGGTTAATGTGCTCAAGGTGGAAAGGAGCCAAACCCCATAGTTTCTGTGCAACCCAAGAGTTGGTCACTGGGTTGTACCTGGACTCTGCCTCTCTGTTGGGGTGTCTTCCAGCCCCCCCCCCCCCAGACATGGCTAATTCAAACAAACCCCATATTTAATGAGATTTGTGTTTGGTATTGAAAAATGTCAGAGTACACTCCAAAGCAAATGAAGAAAGCAGCTCCCCCCTGCTCCTGGCACTCATGTCCTGGAGGCTGGTGCTGGTCTTTGCTATTCCTAACCCTTTTTCTCCCCAGAACTACCTCTTGCCCTGATGCCAGCTGGCTTCCAACTTCATGGGCCTTGCAGGTGTCTAGAATTAGCAAAGCCTTTGCAGTCTTCTGGCAGCAGATAGATAAATTAATGCTATCATTCCTTTAAAACCCCAGCCCCAGCAGGCTGGGAGTGTGGGAAGCGTGGAGCACATGTGGCCCAGCCAGCGATCACACATGGATCCCATTGCAGCCCTAATAATGCTTGGGTGAGGGGAGAAGGGCAAGGCGGCTGCCAGCAGGTCAGCTTCCCCCAGTTTGTCTGTCTCTGGAATACTCTTCGTCTAAACAGAGAGGTGCCCAAGTACAGACAGTTCCTTGGTTTGCTCTCACTGCCACAGTTTTTGGGCAAAGAGGTGAGATGCATGGCAGCAATCTACTTGCTGTGCCAAGCCTAATGCTTTGTGCTTCAATTAATGTGTGCCACTCTTAGGATGATGCCCACATAGTGATGGTGATTTTGTCACTAGGTGTTCATCTGCATTGTGGGTCATGCTCATCTTTCAGCAGTAGTACATTGTCCTTGGGGCAACCACTGCAACCCATGTACATTTACGTGCACACACACAGAGAGCTGGCAACTACCTTAGCTGAACAAAGCACATGAATACTTACTATTTGGAGAGGGGAGGAAATCTGTTATCAATTGTGCTAATTATAGAGGTTTGACATGGTACCATACATTCAGCACCAGAAAGACCTGAGTTATTTGAATTCCTGGTTTACTTTGGTGTTGCTTGTATCCCTGAACCAGGCTGTAATCTGTAGTTCTGGCTGCTGGAGTGAGGATTTTTTAGGGATATGTGTGTGACTTGCTTTAGATATCTGCTCCAGAGGCGCCCTTAAAGCATTTTGCTTCCATTGCCAGAATCAACAGACGAGGTGCTGGCACAAATTGATAAATTATATAGCAACAAGTTACCCAGACCTGGTGGTATTAATCCAGGAGTTGTGAAAGGCCTGAAGAATGAAGTGCATGAGCTCCTTCACAAGAGAAATGCAGGAACTCTAGGGAAGCAGAGAACATGGGACTGACAGTCTTTGTACTTAGTTTTAAAAACAAACGTGAGAGGGTGCTGGGAAGCACCTCCAAGCCTTACTGCAGGGCAAAAATAACACCTAACTAGTTGCAATAATAAACAATGGCAAAGTTATAAATACACCTCCTCCATCAGTTATATGAAAGAGATGAAGTGGGATGTATTTTCCAAAGGAAAATTGGAAGTCTTTGTTGTACTACAATTTTTATAACACACACAAAAAAAAGGATTTGGAGGAATAAGTTATTTAAAAAAAAAGGAGTTTTCTTGTCAAGGGAAAAAATGACTTTCAATCACCCAATAAAAATGGATAGGAAAGAGAAAATAAGAAGATAATAATAAACATTCAGTTTTCAGCCTGGCACCCAGGATCAACAGCAGGGTGTCTCAAATTGCATCCTAAATCTGGCATTGTTTAATACATTTAGTAATGAGCTGGAAAACAGGAAGTGAGGCCCCAGTTAGATTGGAGATGATATGCATGTTCATGCATTTTTTAGGTTATTCAAGGCAAGCTGAAGGAAATACGAAATGTTTCACCAAGCCAAGTAGAAAACACTGTGCTATGACAAATCAATAAGAAAATGCATATGAAAAAGTAATGTAGGTAGGGAAAAAAAATTACTCTTGAGTTAAGTATCACTTGGATTAAAATTACTGAATACTGCTTTTGAGACACACTGCATTGATCGTCCATACTAAAAACTGGTCTCTGGCTCCTTGCTTATCAGTTTCTAATTTATGGTGAAATACAAACCTGCATCCTATAACAACTGTTCCTCTTTGATAAATTTCTTTAAATTATTCTGCAGAAAGTCTTGACCTAATGGTACACTTGTATTCTGTCCAGACCAGTCAGTAATCCATGTGATGCAGCAGCTGACAAATTACAGTGATGGTAATTAGTACCATAACTGATTGTTGTAGCTGCTATGACGGGCCGCTGTGCTTGTGACTGTTGTGGCTGGAGTGGATAGAGTGTTAATGTGTATCTTAGTACTGCTTCTTCACAGAATCATTCTTAGTGCTGCTGCTGTTGGTTTTGGTACAGAGTTTGGGATCAATTTATTTTTGAGATACTATGTTAAATACCTTTTTATTTTATTTACTGTCCCTTGCAGTATAAAAATGTTCATTTTTCAACTTGTATTAAGAGAAGTGTGAGAAGTTCAGTGATTTCAGGAAGAGAGAAATGGAATAGAGAAAAGAAATAAAAAAGATTTAGTGCCCAGTGACATATTGGAAGCCCACTCTATAACTCTCCTGACCAAGGAGTTCTCACTTGTTCTGAGACTCACCATGTTGTCAAGCGGTGTCCTTGGAAAAAGCTTTTAGTGAGCCTTGAGGTTATCTGTGGCCCTTTCAAGATGCTGTATTGCTCTGTGAAATTTCTATTTGGGCTTCATGTCTATACTTGTGAGAGGATTGGGTGCTGGGAAGGGACTGCAAATTATGATAGGCGATGACCCATTTTGCCTGGGAGAACAGTACTGGGCAGGGGGAGGCCAGGTGAGCATCCTTCCTGTCGTATCAGTGCCTTTAGGCATGACCTTGAACGTTCACTTGCAAGATGAGGAAATAGTTTGGTCTCTGTCCCTCTAGAAAGCCGCCTGCTTTCCAGAGGGGTCTGCCAAGGTTAACAGGCATGCATGGGTGTAACCTGAGGTGTGGTCAACATCTTGGTTTTTGCAACCTGGATTAAAACCGCTACTAAATAACCACTTGTCTGCTGTTGATGACTTCTGGTTGTTGTTGCTGAGCTGAGCTGTGTTTAAAGTGGTATTGTGGATGACCCAATTCCTATATACAGTTTTCTCAGCTCTCCCATGCTCCCAGATATATCTACGTGTGGAATTACATAATGCAGTAGCCACATACTTCTTTCAGAGTTTCCATTAGTACAGAGGATGCCAAGTCCAGTTCTCACTTATGTCAGTGAGATCCTAAAGCTCTTTTTAGTTCCCTCAGATCAGGGAACTGGTGTGGCTGGCACTGACTGCCCAGTGCCACCCATTTTGTCTTACCATCTCACAGTCTTTCTGTCTTCCTAATGTCTTAAGGTAAGACCTATGAAACCCTCCTCTGACTTACTTGCCATTTCTTGAATATTTTATTCACTATGGTCGAGACTCATCTCACCTGGCTTTAATTGTCTGAAAGCTAAGCCTGTCTTCAGAGCTAATGGGAACAGGCATATCCAAAGTATATTTAATCTCATTTTAAAATAGATTGCAAAGAAGTATGGGCAACTCTTTTGGCCTAGATGTTGAACTTTTGGGCAGCTAAGGTAAGGTAAAGATAATCTTGCTAAAGGATTTGCATACATTGCTACTTCTTGATTCTGTAGTGGAAAGGTGCATTCACAGGCATAAAGAGACTCATTAAACTTCTAAATTAAAGTTCAAGTGCCAACTTTATAACAGTCTTAGATGGAAAGAAGTTCCACCAACTATCTTACAAACTGCTATCTTGGGTAGTTTTAGTACCCAATTAAATTTATCAGAGGTACAGGTAGTAGTAAATCACTGAATTAGTTATTCTGTGGTTTCTGTGGAAGGTGGGAGGGCAAAAATGGTTCACAGCTTCATGGGACTGTGACTTTTTAGTTTCATAACTCAGTTTTGTATGTTAAATTTCCTTTCACCAATGCTTGTATGATTACACATAATTTTAAAAGTATATTTAACCCAGTGTCTTTAGGAGTTTGGCAAAATATTTCACTTCAATGTTTTGTGTCTGCTTTGCTCTTCCTAAAAAAATAAATATACATTGATCTTTACTTCTTCCTTGTCCCAGAATGACGTTCTTTTAAAGTGGGTTCAAGCATGCTACTCTATTACCCAAGGTGATGGTATCATTCCTAGTTAGGCTCTCTTTGCCTCTTGCAGTTTTTCACTTTTGGTGACAAGGAGGGATGGTATTCCTGGCTTTTTGCACCATGTGGTGAGTAACTGTAGCTTTTATTGTGAAGGAATCCCTGAGTGCTTTTCAAACTGTTTTTATAGGAGTCACTTCACGCATCACTGAAATAAAGCCAGTTCTGGGGTAAAATGTGGCAACCATTCAGTGGTAACTGGAGTCAGCAGCACTTTTGGAAAATTACAACTGTTTTGCAAAATGTCAATATTTCTGATGATGTTGGTCATGGGAGGCCAGGTCCTCAGTATGAATAAATTAATGTTTTGGCTTCACTGGTGCCTGCAGAGCTGCTGTGATTTCTACCAATAGCAAACCTGGCCCCATATGAATACTTTTCCGAAGCACTGATTAGACAAAAGCCACTTTTGTCTGATTTCCCACTTTATATACCTTGAAGCAACTGTCCCTTACCGGTCCTCACCCCTGCTGCTCTCTAATCTCCCCAAGCCTTTCCTGGAGCCACAAGCCACAACTGGTGCAACCTTCGTGCTTCAGAATGATGGGAAGGAAAAACAGCTTTATCCTGGACTTATCCTTATAGCTAACACCAGGTGGAGGTGATGATCCAGGTGGCCTGAAGTTGTTCTTCAGACAGCCTCGGCAGCTCTATCAGTTGTGTGCTCGATCTGGAGCATGACATGAGGTCTCCCTCTGCTTCAGCCTCCTGCTGTGCAGCCGGGAGATAGCATCTCACCAGCAACAAAGGAGGCAGCAGTGTTTTCCGACTTACCCATCAGTTGTGAGGGTAAATTAATCAGGTAACACAGGCAAGGAGCTGCAAGGTGGATGCTTAAGTTAAAACCAAACATACACCAGGTAAAATCACTGAGGTAAATGATACAAGGCCATCTTAGATGCCTAAAGCTAGAAATCATACCTTTCTGCTGTCACTTAAGACAAATGAAATTAGATATTATCTCTGTGGAAGTTTTTAAACAGAAACTCTCTTCTCGTGCAGTTAAAAGCCACTCAAAATCTCTGTGGTGTTTGCTTGAATTGGATGCATTGCTCTTGCAAATGCAATGCTCCTTATTAGAGGGAAATATTGCATGGAAAAAATTAAACAGCAGCTCCACAATACTGCTTTTTGCCTTTAAGATGGGCAAATTCTCATGATCTTGTAGGTGCATGCCTTAACTAGAGGCTCTCCATGACAGACTTAATGTGAACCCTGGGACTTTGTAATGCAAGAATTCCATGTCACCAGCTGGGCTTTCTTCTGAGAGTGTATCCACTAAAATCATATCCTAAATCCACTGAATCATAGAATCATTTAGATTGCTCAACCACTTAATGATCATAGAGTCCAACCCTTAACTGAGCACTGCTAACTCGACCACTAAGCCATGTCCCTAAGAATAATATCTACATGTCTATTAAATACTTCAAGGGATGGTGACTCAACCACTTCATGGGCAGCCTGTTCCAATGCAGGACAACCCTTTCTGGGAAGAAATTTTTTGTAATATCTAATATGAACCTCTCCTGGCACATTTCCTCTTGTCCTATCACTTGCTGCTTGCAAGGAGAGACCAGCACCCATCTTTTAGGTAGTTGCAGAGAGTGATAAGGTCTCCTCTCAGTCTCCTTTTCTCCAAACTATACAGGACCAGTTCCCTCAGCTGCTTTTCGTAAGAAGCTTCATCAGCTTCATTGCCCTTCCTCAGACATGCTCCAGGACCTCAATATCTTCCTTGCAGTGAAGGGCCCAGAACTGAACACAGTATTCAAGGTACAGCCTCACCAGTGCTGAGTATGGGGGCACAATCATTTCCCTGCTCCTGCTGGCCACACTATTTTTGATCCAAGCTGAGGTGCTAATGGTGTCCTTGGCCACCTGTGCACACTGCTGACTCATATTCAGCTGGCTATTGTCCAATATCCCCAGGTCCTTTTCTGCCACGCAATTTTCCAGCCACTTGTTCCCAAGCCTTTAGCATTGCATGGGGTTGTTGTGACCCAGGTGCAGGAGCTGACACTAAGTGTTGTTGAACCTTGTACAGCTGGCCTCAGCCCATCAACCCAGCCTGTCCAGATCCTGCTGTAGAGCCTTTCTACCCTCAAACAGATCAACAGTCCTGCCCAGCTTGGTGTTGTCTGCAAACTTATTGAGGGTGCACTTGATCCCCTCCTCCAGATCATTAATAAAGATATTAAACAGGACTGGTCCCAGTAGTGAGCCCTTGGGAATACCACTTGTGACCAGCCTCCAACTGAATTTTTAGCTCCATTCACCCCAGCTACTTGGGTCTGGCCATCAGCCATTTTTTTACGCAACAAAGAGTACACCCATCTAAGCCATGAGCAGCCAATTAATTTCTCAAGGAGAGTGCTGTGGGAAATGGTGTCAAAGGCTGAAGTCTAGGTAGAAAAAATTACTAAAGTTTAGATAGAAAACATACACAGCCTTTCTCTCACCCACTAAGTGGGTCAACTTATCATGGAAGGAGATCAGGTTAGTCAAGCAGAACCTGCCTTTCATAAACCCCTGTTGACTGGGCCTTATGACCTGGTTGGTCGATGTGTTCTGTGTGATGGCACTCAAGATGATCTGCTCCATAACCTTGCCTAGCACTGAGATCAGACTGACAGACCTGTAGTTCCTGGGTGGAAAACTGGTTGGCTGACCGGGCCCAGAGAGTGGTGGTAAATGGTGTTAAATCCAGCTGGAGGC
>WAAB01025403.1:426952-616060 GCA_013389865.1 Piaya cayana
CAGGGGACAGGACAAGAGGGAATGGCCTCAAGCTCCACCAGGGGAGATTAGGCTAGAGATTAGGAGGAAGTTTTTCACGGAAAGGGTCATTGGGCACTGGAACAGGCTACCCAGGGAGGTGGTTGATTCACCTTCCCTGGAGGTGTTTAAGGCGCGGGTGGACGAGGTGCTGAGGGATATGATTTAGTGTTTGATAGGAATGGTTGGACTCGATGATCCGATGGGCCTCTTCCAACCTGGTGAGTCTATGATTCCCAGCATCCTTCTGGCACTTCTTGTAGATATGCATCACATTTGCTGACCTATAGTGAACTGACAACTCCCCATTTAACCAGTACTGCTAACAAATGGTGGAAAATGGCTTGGTGAGGACTTCTGCCAACTCCCTTAGAATCCTTGAGTGGATCCCATCTGGCCCCATAGACCTGCATATGCCTAATTGGTTTTGTAGGTTGCTAAACATTTCCTCTTGAATTATGGAGGTTTAATTCTGCTCCCCATCCCTGTCTTCCAGCTCAGGGAGCTGAGTACCCAAAGAACAACTAGTCTTAATATTAAAGAGTGAAGCAAAGAAGCATTAAGTATCTCAGCTTTTCCTTTGTCCTTTATCACTAAGTTTCCCTGTGCATCCAATAATGGATGGAGATTCTCCTTATCCCTCCTTTTGCTGCTAATGTATTTATAGAAACATTTCTTACTGACTTTTACAGCAGCAGCCAGATTAAGTTCTAGTTGGGCTTTGGCCCATCTAGTTTTCTCCCTACGTAATCTCACAGCACCCTTGTAGTCCTCTTAAGTTGCTTGCCCCCTTTTCCAAAGGTCATGAACTCTCTTCTTTTTCCTGTGTTCCAGCCAAAGTTCTCTGTTCAGCTACGCTTGTCTTTAAGCACATGGGGACAGCCTGTTCCTGTGCCTTTAAGGGTTCATTATTGAAAAATACAATAAAAATGAGAGCCATAACATTATTGGTGGAGTTGTAATGAAGAGAGCTTGTGTATGATAGCACTTTTTCCCAGGAAACTAGACAGCGGGCCTGTGATTTCAGATGTTTTACTAGACATTGCTGGTGATCTTGTTGAGCAAACCAGATTGCCTTCCTGCTGAGTGAGGTTCAGGTAACGCCTAGCCCTACTGTTACATACTTGTAGTTTAGATATAGAATATTTATATTGTTTTGAATGAGACAGATGTAATGAGAAGGCAGTTTTGGGAACACTGGCTGCAATAGCAGCACTGTTAATTTTAATGGTTTTGGCATGGCAGGCACAGGAAAAGTCTTTTTACAGCCAGATACCTGACAGGCGTGACAGGGGGTAGCATCTCTTGTGTCGGTCTTGCTCTGCATGTGGCTATAACTTAAGACCGTTATTTCTTCTGTGACAAGCAAGAAATTTTGTCTAAAAATTGACTTGGATGTGGGACATGGATTGGCTTTACATGTGTAGATATAAACTATTGCCTGTCATCTTTCTCCTTCCTCCAGGGAAGAATTGTGAGGGAGTTTCCTGAAATATTTCACTGACATAAGCATGAGAAACTTTGGGGTTTTTTGGAAGGAGAGGTGCTTGATAAAAAAGGAAGAGTCTATAATTACATAACTTCCATTTATGCCAACACCCATTTTTAATGATTTTCATTTTCAGGTAGCAAATGAGCAATCCACTTTCATATCATCTGTTGACTGCATTACCCTGAATTTCAGCAGTGTGAAACATTAAGATGTTTCTGTATCCAATATGTATGTTTACATCTGAAAACAAAACTCGAATGTTTTTAGAGTAGCTTTTTTGGTGTTTTAAATAAACAAAAAAATGATAAATCATTTAGAAAGGACTGAGTATATGATTATTGCCATTTTTTATAGCTTTATATCAGTAAAAACATTGTCAGGGAAGCAATACAAAATGTTATACTTCCCTGCTTTGAGGAGTTTTGCTTTCTGAATGGAATTAGATTGAAATAATGTAGAAAGATTACCTTGGAAACCTGTCAAGGAAATAAAAAAAGATGTAAAATAACTTCATAATTCTTAATTTAAGTATGATGACATTTCAGAACAAAAGAAAGTCACATGCAATCTACATTAATATTTCCAGCCTTCTGTCTCAAAGATGAAATTTTGCAGTCATTGAACATGAACAGCCAGTTTAGATGCAACTCCAGCTTCAGGGTTGCAGAATAAAGTTTCTGCCAATAGGAAATGAGGAGAAAGTTCATATCTCATGATATACATTTTTCTTCAGAGTAGGATAAGGCATTTTTTGAGCCATTTTTTCACCTGAAACTAGGTTTTAAAACAATGTATAGGAATTTAAATAGAAATAACTTGATTTTCAGAGTGAAGTTGGTTGTATGGGTTGATGGCCTTTGTAATCTTCTTGTTTTAAAATCTGGGCAGCCTGAATGTAACATCTTAGAAGATGACTCCAGAAGGAGCACAGGGACTCTGCTGTCTTCAGAGGAAGCCAGTCTGATTAGCCTAGAGCTTTCAGATAGCTAGCATAAGGAGAAATGTATCCTCTGCTTATACTCACTCTTAGCCTGGTAAGCCAAAAATTTCAAAACTGCTAAAAGTTTACTTTCAACACTGAGACTGTTTTTAAATCTTCCCCCTCTCTCACACATGCATTTTGGCTGCTATTTATCACTTCAAATTGTTCTCTATCAAGCATGAAAAGTGTTATGAGTAGTTAGGAAGAAGTGCGGGCTCTAAGGAAGACAATGACAAAACTCCTTTGGCTTCACTGGAGACAGGATTTAACCCCCACCATTTATTTTAGCTATATATATATATACTTTTACTGGTTATGAACTGTATCACTTTTTGCCATTTTATTTTGGCAGAGTTTAATGCTAGATAATACTCTTTATTTTTGGAAGTCAAGTTGCTAGCTTGATAAAAGAAAACTAAATAGTCACTTCTAAACATAATTAGTCTGTTGAAAAAAAAAAGACTGTATTAAAGTGTTAAAAACAGGAGGCAGTAGAGCCATCCCAAGGGAGATATCAAGATGAACTCGAGTGGAGTTCTTCATAAAGCAAGATGACTGAATATTTTTGCACAAACTAGTCAGGTTCTAAATAGTCTTTTTCTGTGGTTGTCCATGAGCGCAGAATTAGTTTTTACACAATGTATGCCCTTTGAAGTAATTTACATCAGTTCATTTTGGCTGTGGCTTACTTTAAGTCATTATGTTGATTTAAAAACTTATATTTAAACTGTATAACCAGTCCACTCCCTGCGTTTCCTGTAGTACATTTTCTGAATGGATAATCAAGACTAAGCTACAGTGCCAGAAACAAGTCTGACAGTGCACAATTGTCTTTCACTGAAATCATCCTTCAGTAGAGAATCTGAGTGAATAAAGACACTGTGAAAGACACAGTGGAAAGACACTTATATCCATAGTCTGCAACACACCAGTCTTCCAGTCTTGTCATTATTTTAAATCAGTGACTTCAAAATGTGCCACATGGAAAACTAAAAACATGTACATTTGTACAACTGTAGAATATACGGATCACCAGTAACTATTCCAGAAGGGGGATGTAGCACATGGCTTGGTAATTCCCCTTCTGTATTGAGTTAGGATTACAGTAAATATTAGTGCTCTATTTTAAAGAAGCCTGAAGAGAATTCGGTTGATTTTTTTTACCAACAGTGGCTACTGAATCTCAAAGATAACTAATTAAAAATGAGCTTGTGGTGTGTAAAAAATGCCAAACAGTGAACATTTTCTAAAGTATGCAAATATTTGCATCAATGTCTACATTAATCTAAGTATTTTGACACGTAATGAAAAAGCATTAGCATGAGGAATACATTATAGAAAGCCACAATAATCACTGAGATTCTGTAACATCTTGATGACCTTCCAAAATCTAGCTGATGTAAACTTTGTTAAGCTAGTAGTAGCAATGATGTAATTTGCCTTGTAAACAGCTTGAGAGATTTGGATGAAAAACATCAATCTTGGTGCTTGAAGTTTTTTAAACAAGCCACCAAAAAAATGTATAAACAGAAAAGTCGCGTATCTCAGCTTTTTTTTGCTAGGCTTTTTCTCACCTAACTTCAGACATGGCTAATCTCTGCATTTAAGTTCTTTATCTGAAGATCCCTTTGCATGAGCACACCTCACTATGCAACAATATTCTCAGCTAAAAACAGTAGCTGAAAATTAACCAGAAAAAAAATATTCATACGGAACACAGTCCTCCTGCTCTGGAAATGGTGTCTCTCTGAGAGAGGAGACCACCCCTTTACGGGGAAGCCTTTGGGAGGAGGAAAGCATTGTCCTTGGGCAGGTGTCCATGGAGTAGAAGTGGAGCTGTCCAGCAGTGCTGGCACATTCTATCGAGTCGTCTTCAGGGTATGGCCATCTGCTTTCTAGCTGAAAGTCTCACCTTTCCTTTCCATCACCAAACAAGCACTGCACTTGCATGCTTTTCAGCTGCAGCTAATATCGCTTCTGAAGACCCCTTGTTTGGAAGGGCTAAGAAAGCACTGAATGTGTCAGACATCATCCACAAATGTTAAACACAAGTGGAGCTGGGTCGACGGAAGTTCTCCTTTGAAACATGCTTTTGAAATGCTGCAGTCTTCAAAGCTGGCTTACATACCCTGCACTGTGATACACAGCCTTTTGTTTTGCATAAGTGTTTGTTTTAATGAGGTAGTGCAATGCAGCTCATCAAAATCAAAAACATATGATGCACCCTAGGCTAGAGAAAGGCAATAACTATACAGATTTCTGAAGAGGGCTAGTCATACCACAGGCTACCATTATAATAGAAAAAACAACAAGAATTTTAATATAGCTGTCTGGCCAAATATATTAATTTAAATTGAATGGCTTTTTCTGATATTATAGCTGTGAGGCACAGTGTTCTACTGGCAAGCATCTTCAAAACCTTTTTTTAGAAGATTTGCTTCAAATTATTTCTGTGCACCAGATCTTGATGGTATGTGCATTTGGGAGCCTAACCAAAGGAAAAAGCTTTTGATTAAACCAATGACCTTTCCTGGAGGCTGAATGAAATGGAGACTGTAATACAAAAAGCTACCTTCTCCAGATAGTGTTTGCTTCAAAATATTTACTCTAAGCTCCCCTCCATTAACTTTGCCCTTTTTCACAAATGCTCATGTCTTTGTGCCAGCACAGAAATGTACTTTCCCATTAGCAAATCCCTTTAAATAAACTTTAGTTATTTCCATGATCACTGTCCTAAATGGTTTGCTAACCACCAATTTCCATTCTTTGCCAAAAAATGTTGGGTGCTGCTTACCCTTGGAAACATGGTATTTATTGTGCTTACTCTTTGCTGTGCTTCTTCAAAACCTGTTAATGCTTGTTTCCCTCAGCTATTTGCATCTCTTCCCACTTTCCTGCTGGTGGAGAAGAATGAGTGTGATCATTTCTTAAAAATTATGTTCTGTATTGATTTGACTTGATAAAAAATGGTGTCATCCTGTCTTGGCAAATATCATTTTACTTTATTATTATTCCATGAAACACAGCTCTAGGAACCCACTGAAACAAAGAACAACATGTAACATTCTCCCGAGCAGCTGATGTTAATGAAAGTTGAGTCCCATGAAGAGACAAATAACTGGTGCAGTATTACGCTTTGTATTATTAGATTAGTCTTGCTACAAAGCCATCAGATTTCACCAAAAGGCACAGGCCCAAGTAAGAACTGCTGTGTAGGGCTGGTGGGAGAAGATCGGTTTCCTGCTTACCTGAGTGGCCTCAGTTTCACTTGGGTGTGGAGCAACCTAGAGATAGAAGTGGTCCATTATTGTTTCTTCTGGTGCTATCTGGGGTGGATACTGAATCTTTGTGACCCAGATTGTCTTCTACTGCAAAATAAATCTTCAGTGAACCCCTTAAGGAAGGCTTCTCTTTTTTTTTTTGGCCTGTGTATGCCCGATGCACCATAAATTACCTGATCTGGATTTGGCAATCTGGACCTGTGCTCATAATGCAGAGTATTTAAAAAACTGAAAACAAGTGTTTGCTATATACTTTTTAGAAATACAGTGTCCTGTTTTTAATTCCTATAACAACACTATTTTTCCCCAGATGCTTTCCATAATTTTGGAGCCATAAGAGTGATTTAAAGCAATTGTGATAAAACCAGATAAGGAAGTCATCTTCTAATAACATCCTTTTTGCACCACATGTTATATTGTGCTGCGACTTCTAAAGCTGGTGGGAAAATTGAGTCCCTCACATGAGATGAAATTCTTCAGGGTATAAAGTGACAGCAATTCACTTTTTTGTAAAAGAAAATATCTCCTCTATCCATGGAAGATATGAAAATTGCTAATGGAAATATTAGTTAATATTATTTCTATTATAATAGCTCTGCTCCTCTGAAACAGAAAGTAGTGGTGAATCCCTCTTCTAAGAGTGCCCTTCTCCCACCTTAGCCTGTGGTACCTTCTCTGAAATCTCCATGCAATCATCCTCTGAAGATGATAGTAGTGTACCACGGGGACAGAACAAAAGGGGCAGCATCCACCTTCTGTAAGCTGCAGCAAAGTATTTTCAGCAAAAGAGTGTAGTGGTTCTATCTTGGTTCCCATGTTGCATCAGTTGTCTCCCCAGAAGGTCAGGATGGAAATCCTGCTTGTGGAGCACCACTCCTGACAGTAGCACACAGTCCAGCTGTGTGAAGGGTTTTCCACATGCAGACAATTTTTGGTGAATTTTTCTACTTACCTGAATGCTTCTTTGAGTTCCTGACTTTATTGTTGGTCACTAGCTGAGTTTGGCAGTTTGTTTTTCTTCTCACCTTGATGCATTTGATTCCCTGATTTGCTGTTCTCTAGGTGCTGGAGAATGCCCAAGCCTGTGTCAAATTTGAGCATTGTCCAGCAAAATTTCTCACTTGTAAGTTTAGCTTTTATGAAGAAGAGTTGTATTTTTGTTTTATCAAGGCTCCCCCACTGTAATTCTTCTATAGCCAGACTTGTAGAGAGGGTGGTGCTTCAGGGCATTCCCTGATTTCAGAAATGCCAATCTTAGAAAATCTTAAGGTTCAGCTTATGTTGTGATGGCCCTTTTATCTTTTCTCAGAGGTGAAAGATGTAACAAACAACAGCTGATTGATGGGTGTGATTAGATATCTCCCATGAATCACCTTTTAGTAGCATGATATATCTCTGTTCTGCTGTTCTTCTAATGCTGTATATAGGGATGGTGTATTGTGACTTTGGGTGGGAAACTACTTTCTAGTCCCATTCACTAAGGTTTTCTTAGTAGTTTTTTTAAGAAACATTCTTAATCATAATTTACATTCTGTTAACTCCCAATCTGAGTTGTTTTTATTTCCAGTATTTTCTGCATTTACCAGTAGCAACCAGTATTTCTACCTGCATCTGCCTACTGACCTTGGATTCAGAAAATTGCCTAAGTATAAGCTGAATTTTGAGAATGATCTTAAATTTCACCACTTTTAATGTACTTAGAGTGAAACCTAAAATTAAATGCCCTTCCTGAATAAGGATGTTCTCCTGAGTCAGACCCTGCACCATTGCCGTAGAATAGATCTTGGATGTCCCTAGACATCCTGAATGTTTTCAGAAGGGGCTAGTCTCATGAAAGAATTCATCTCAGATACATAAAGAAACCACGCTTTCATAACCCTTGTTTCACTTTCAGAAACCTCCTCATTCTGTTCCTTTGATATCATTGGTCAGCTGCTAGTGCTGTAAGAGCATTTGTGTAGAAAGTTTCGTAGTCTTATGTTTGTATAGTTGAGAGACCTACCCAGCTGCTCACGCATAAGAAGCTGATGTTAGTTTGATTTCTTTACTTGGTGCAGGTAATCCACTTTGTGAATACAGACTGGGCTTGTGTACTAGCGTTTCAAAAGTGGAAGTTGTCAGATGAAGACCAAAACCTCTAAGACTCAAGAAGTGGGCATAAGATGATAAAACACAAGTACTGCAAAACAGAGAGAGGGCAAGAAGTGCAAAGGGCATTTACACTCCCATGTCGCTTCTTCCTTGGACAGGCAACAAACCGGAAACTTTGAAAAGGGTAGAAATACAGGGTCAATACACAGCACGCTACCATATAAATGCAATATGGGAGATACACATTGTTTTTGCTCCTTGTGGCTTGTTGTTGTTTTAAATGGGACATGATTCTCTGAGTATATAGGAACAATTTGTTTTAGAAATATTGTAGATTTTTNTGGGTGTGTTCAGATATCTCCCATGAATCACCTTTTAGTAGCATGATATATCTGTTCTGCTGTTCTTCTAATGCTGTATGCAGGGATGGTGTATTGTGACTTTGGGTGGGAGTCTACTTTCTAGTCCCATTCACTAAGGTTTTCTTAGTAGTTTTTTAAGAAACATTCTTAATCATAATTTACATTCTGTTAACTCCCAATCTGAGTTTATTTATTTCCAGTAGTTTCTGCATTTACCAGTAGCAACCAGTATTTCTAACTGCATCTGTCTACTGACCTTGGATTCAGAAAATTGCCTAAGTATAAGCTGAATTTTGAGAATGAGCTTGTATTTCACCACTTTTAATGTGCTTAAAGTGAAACCTAAAATTAAATGCCCTTCCTGAATAAGGATGTTCTCCTGAGTCAGACCCTGCACCATTGCCGTAGAATAGATCTTGGATGTCCCTAGACATCCTGAATGTTTTCAGAAGGGGCTAGTCTCATGAAAGAATTCATCTCAGATTCATAAAGAAACCACGCTTTCATAAACCTTGTTTCACTTTCAGAAACCTCCTCAGTCTGTTCCTTTGATGTCATTGGTCAGCTGCTAGTGCTGTAAGAGCATTTGTGTAGAAAGTTTCGTAGTCTTATGTTTGTATAGTTGAGAGACCTACCCAGCTGCTCACGCATAAGAAGCTGATGTTAGTTTGATTTCTTTACTTGGTGCAGGTAATCCACTTTGTGAATACAGACTGGGCTTGTGTACTAGCGTTTCAAAAGTGGAAGTTGTCAGATGAAGACCAAAACCTCTAAGACTCAAGAAGTGGGCATAAGATGATAAAACACAAGTACTGCAAAACAGAGAGAGGGCAAGAAGTGCAAAGGGCATTTACACTCCCATGTCACTTCTTCCTTGGACAGGCAACAAACCGGAAACTTTGAAAAGGGTAGAAATACAGGGTCAATACACAGCACGCTACCATATAAATGCAATATGGGAGATACACATTGTTTTTGCTCCTTGTGGCTTGTTGTTGTTTTAAATGGAACATGATTCTCTGAGTATATAGAAACAATTTGTTTTAGAAATATTGTAGATTTTTTTTCACATTTCCTATTTTTCTTACTTTAATCCAAAGCAACTCATGAAATTAAAGTCAAGCTTACAAATATTTCAGATGGCTTAGAGTTGTATTTTATAAGGAATATATTATTCACTTCTCCCTAAAATGTGCGATCAAAATTCCCACTGTTATATCTTTGCAGTTCTCCTGAAAAAACATTCTTCCAGTAAATCCTGACTTCCTAATTATCTGCTTTACTTAGCCTAACTTATCCACCATATCAGGAAGTTTGTCAGCCTGCTGTATCCTTTGCATTTCCTCAGGACCTGCTAAATAATTAGGGAAGAGGGTTCTTTCCCTGTCTTGGTGAAGGAATTACCATATCATGAATGAGGCTGAAGCCCAAAATAGCATAATGATTAGAGCATGAATTTGTGTATATCATTTCCATAAAGTACTTAAATGCATGAGATTTATTGTAATCTATAGGTGTTCCAGCTTGAAAATGGCTGGATAACTTAAAATAAATAAATAAATAAACTACAGGGGAAAAGCCCACAGTAAGAAAATTAGCCTGAGGGAGAAAATTCTTGAAATGAAACTTCTCCCATATCAGTTGAATATTTTGTGAAGAGTTGAACACACTAAAATCATCAGTGTAATTGAAAAGTCAAGTGTTTTTGTCTTCTTTTTTACATTCTTTGAAATTAATAACAAGTTACTCTGTATGAATCTGAGTATTTACAGCACACAAAGTTCTGTCATTTGGTATAGGAAACTTAGTAATGGAATCTACTTATTTTCCAACCTTACTCAAACTAATGTGCATCATTTATTTGTTATCCATTTCAATTTTGTTTCAAAGGATCATTTCTAGAATGATAATGTAGTAACATCAGACTTGCTGTTAACTTTTGTATTTTATATTTTTGTGTTAGAAGCTTATCATAGAAATGACCACTTTTTGGCAGTTAATTAGAACCCTTTACTAGAATTTTCGATGCTGTAATTATATGGTTCTATGTCAAATAATACATTCCAAATTCTTCCCTCATGGAGAGAGTTGTGTGTCTGGCAATGTCTCAGTGGATTTGCTTGGATCATACTTTTGATTCTGGCAGGTATACAGGTTTGGTTCTGCTTGTGCTTGATTTGAACAAAGCCTACACAAACATAACTTTGAGGGAAATGCATTTTTCTACAACATTACGTTTGTGTGTTACTTGTATTCCAATGCCAAACAAATTTTCTCCAAACCCTAGATCTGGAGCTGCCGTTGTACAGAACCTGGGAGTAGTTTGTGATTGAAGGGCCTGATCCAGAAAAGCCTCTAACCAAGTGTTATATTGTAGCTTAGTTGCTTCTAATTCCTTATGTCCCACTCTGCAGAGGACAAATAAAGTGCAAGTGGGAGACTGCGTCAGGAAGTGAATGACTGGATGATAAGCTGTTGTCTTGGCAGGTGGCAAGTCCTGCTAGGGAGGGATGCAGGTGATCTGAGTGTTGTGCTTGGGCACATGTTGGGCTACTGTGCAGAAAGGAGGGGGAGGAGGAAGTTTTCTGGCCTTAAAAATGTTGATAGTCATGCTCTTTCCTTCCTTTGTTTTCATGTCAAGTGCCTGGAAAACGAAGTGTTGAATCCATTTAAAGTAACTGTTCAAGGGAACATCCAATGTTTTCAAAGCTGGCTGTTATTTTTGTTCTGGCTGAAACTACTCAGCAAGTTTGTCCTGAACTAGCAAATGGCTTCAGCTGTACCTAAACCACGTTATTTGGCAAGTTAGTGCATTGCCCATAAATAAATATAGTTTCACCGAACTGTAATGGAAATGTTGCATATGGTAAAATATCTGTGCAAGACTGGGAACTGCAGCTTGGCCTTGGAGGGAAACAAGCACTGTACCAGAGTGCAAAGGTATTAAACTATCTGATCATCTTAAATACCTGTGGCTAGGTGGTAAAGTAGGCTGACAGAACGAGTAACTCCTTGTGAAGAACTGGCACTAAAAGTAGTGTCAGCCACTCAGGGTACAAAGGTCAATCCATCAATACAGGACTGCACCTGCTTCTTAGGTTTAATATTTTTTGTAAGCCCATTGTTAATATCATGTCTGAAAATATCTGTTGAAGACTGTCTTCCAAATCAGACAGAGAAGCCCAGGTTCTCTGAAAATTTGCTGCATTTTTTTGCACCTGCTTCTTAGGTCTCTTAAAACTCTGGGTATCTGATTACACAGGTAAATCTTGCAGTTGATTGACTTACATTGAACATGCAAGCCAGTGACTTCAAGCATTTGTGTCTACGGTATATAAAGGCATGAACAGAGGCTCAGTTATGGCTAGAATAAAAATTTTAAGAAAAAGTAAAATTAAAAAATAACGGTCCACGCCTGCAAATCCCCATCCACAAATTAATTTCTGGCACTTCATGTAGTCTTCACTGAAGTCAATGAGAATGTGGCGTTCAATTGTGTAAAGATAAATTCAAGTCATATCCAAGTCTTTGCAGGACTGAAGTTCACAGCTGTGGTGTTATTTTCAAAACCAAAATGAGATCATTAAAAATAAATCTAACAGTTACAGTTGCTAAGTGACAACAACACAGGTACAGTAGTGTCCTTTGTTGAACCTAAGAACTGAAAAACTGTGAAATGCTAACACTGAAAGAAAACATAAGTCTTGGTTACTTCGAAGTCTAAGAAGAATTTCCCTCTTTTTTTTTCCTATTCTCATTCCCTTTCCCATTCCCTTTTATTTTTCTTTTTCCTTTTCCTTTTTTTAATGCCAAATAATTTTTAAAAATGGCACTGACAAGAATAACATGTCCTCTCCCTTCTCCTCATAAAAAAACCCTACCATTTTCAAGCCAAAGAAAATTTTCTTTTTGATTCTTGTGGTTGTTAAAACAGAATTGTGTATGGGATACTGGTTACAACTTTATGGGTGAAAAGAAGATAACTCTCTATCAGGGAAGTCATTCAGTGTAGAGAGAGATTTGACTGGGGGACAGTCTGGGACAGGTTTGTCCTCAATTCTCAAGGACATGTCTGTCTCGCGTAGATCTTGTCTGGATTTCATAAGGAAACAGAGCTCTCTGCCCATTTGATGAAGTGGTTGAGAGCTCAGAGATACTTGACTTTCCATGAGGCAGTGTAGCTCAGTAAGAAAGTGAGGGAAAGAAGCTGCATGGGCACCAAGGGAAAGGCGAGAGGAGTGTTTTGTGCTGTACTGGGTGCATTTTGCATTGCCTTTGGCCGCAACTGCCTGGCACACTGGCACCCCGTGGACCCAGACTGGCTATGGCATCCTGCCTCTTGCACAACATCCATGGCTCACAGGAAAGAGTGGAGGAGTGCTTTGCAGTGGGGAGGAAGGCTTAGGAGGCAAAGATGCAAAGGAAACCAAACTGCCTTAAGGCCACAGCTCCATTTTGAGAAATGCGGAAGCACTTCATATAGAACTGTTTTAACAAGAAACTTCTTCTCTAGACTCGTCACAGTATGTTGTGGGAAATACTGAGCTAATTCTAAAGTGCCTCAAAGTCAGATTAAGACCAACAGAAGAAGGAATAGCTTAAACCTTTATCTTTCAGTTCATACTTTCTGTTGATATTAAGTAGACACCCCATGGAGTTGAGTGCCATGAACCTGAAAGGTCTGGCATCTTCTAGGGCTAGGCCCAAAACACAGATTGTTTTAGAGTAAGTAAGTGCCCCATTCTACAAGACTACCTCTACATACAAAACTTAATTTCTGTTTTACTGAATCCCAGCAAATTGTGAATAGTTGAGGGGAAAGTCACAGGCCACCAAGGTAATTCAACACACGTTTTAGCAAGTTTTTTACACCTCTGGCAAGCCTTTCATAGCAAGAGAAGGCATTAGAAATTCATTCCTGGTCCTTAAATCATGCATTAAATCCTATCAATTATTGGTTTCCTCCCTGTTTCTACTTCTGCTCTTTGTTTTTTGTTATTGGACAGTACATTTTGTGTTGTAACATGACCCAATTAAAGTCCTCATCGAAACTCAGAATTTCCAGTTTGCAGGCAACTATAATAATGTGTAACTTTGTTTAATTCTCATTAGATTGAAATCTTAGTCCTTTTGAGGTGAAGGGATTTTTGTCATCCATGTCAGTGGGAGCTGGACATTGACTTTATTTTTCTTAAAATACTGTGTAACTTACAAAGTGCTTTCGATATGGGTAAAAAGATTGTGATGATGATGAAAAACTCAAGGTCTGTAAAACCTTTGAGTTAGAGTTATATTGGCAATTAACTTTGGGGTGGGTTTTTTTTTCAAAATGATGAGCATTTTATGCCCATAAATTTATCCATTAAAGTTACTGAGAACTGCTTTGCTATCTTTTTTGTGCGTATATTGAGTCCCCAAGAGAAAACATTTTGATTTATTGTTGCTAAGTTTTTTGATTTCACTCTAGTACTTTTAAGATAATCATCTAATTTTCTTGTATGTGGTT
This sequence comes from Piaya cayana, assembly GCA_013389865.1. Taxonomy (NCBI): domain Eukaryota; kingdom Metazoa; phylum Chordata; class Aves; order Cuculiformes; family Coccyzidae; genus Piaya; species Piaya cayana. The sequence goes on from WAAB01025403.1 coordinate 440,685, forward strand.
GGAAATGTGTTTCTCTGAATGTGCTGAGTTTTAGAAATTTGGTCATGTGGAAGTCTGATCAGGTAGGACTTTATCAATGCAACATTTCTTGGGTGTTGGAAATACTTGGCATTTGCCATCAGACGTTACAGATCCAATGTGTGCTCTTATTCCTTAGAAGAATTCACAGATACTTTTCATTCTAGTAGTAAAAACTTATTTTATAAACTGCTTGATGGTAGGGAGTTGCCAATAGGCAGTTTCTCAGATCATCTGGTTTCCAAACAAAAGTCCTTTCTTCTGCCCAGACAATCCTGTGTGACCACTGCTGCAGGTAAGGAGTAATGCTCCCAGAGTTGGAATCTAGCAGAAGAGAGGAATGAGGCATTTCATTGGCAGAGAAATGAGCGAATTATTAGTAGCACATGATCATGCCACGATTTGTGACCTTATCCTCCCTGCTTCCCAGGCAGCCACAAGAAAACTGCAGTCTATACAGGCATTTCTCATTGTTATTTCCTCTCAATGTTTGCTCTGCTCTTCAAAATGGTGATAACATATTTTTTGTTCAGTTGTATAGCTGAGATTCAAGGTTGACCGGAATTAGTTAGCAGTCCCTACTGGGTACAGGGAAATTGTTTCAGTTTTAGCATAAGACATGGTGAGATACCTGGCATGGATTGAGGCAAACTAAATAGATGAAAGTTTTGTTTATGCATCTATTATTTTATTTATGAGGTATTAAACTTCATTCAGGCCTGAGGTTTAATAAGGTCAAATGCTAGTGGTTCTGTGATTCTGTGACTTACATTTCCCTCTTCCCCACTGCTGAAGTATTAACCTTGGACTGAAATCATCTGCCTAAATGTAAGGAGGCTGATTGATACTGGGGAAAAAGATCAATAGGGAATCCATTTTTTTTGCTATTGTTCAAATCCTGAACTACATCTGAGTTCATAACTACCACAAAGATGTATTAAAGTCCTGAGGTTTTCTTACTTGTGTCTATCTATCTGTCTGCTGAGGTGGAGATACTTCTGGATGTGTGTATGTATCTCACGGTGTCAAAGGGTGGCAGATTTTGGTTATTAAGAATGATCTGGATTAGCCCCGGTCTTTCTGGGTCACTAAGTCTCAAACACAGGTATTCCACATCTGTTTCTTGTTCACAGCCACTATCAAAGAAGTACAATACCATAAGAGTCTCAGTTTTAGATGGGTGTCTGGTCTTTTAAGGAATTCAGCTAGTTACCTAGAGAGAGGGGGGAAAAAAAGCACAGTTACACCTCCTATTCAAATTTGCAGATTAGTCAAAAGCCCAGTGGAAAAAAGGTCAGATGAGACAGTTGAAAGCATTTTCTATAGACTTTCTGGTCATGGAGGGGAAAAAAGCACACAGCCCTCCAAAAGTGGTATAAAAGTGAGAAGAGTGTAAGACAGTCTTTAATAGGTTCCATTCTTGATGAAAATCTTGAAACAGCCTCACTAATACAGTGTAGAAATCCGATATACCAGACACATTTCCTGTGTGCAGTGCCCATCGATATAGGGATGGTAAGACTGGTGTTCTCTAACAACCAGTTCAAACTATCATGTAGTTCAGTTAAAATTACCTAAAACAGTTGGAAGAAAGTGATGAAAAATGTTGGCTTTTGCCCTCACAAGTGTTTGGTTTTCCTTGCAGAGTATTTGCTTTTCTGAAGTGTCTGAGGCTTTTTTTTCTTTGGTTTGGAGGTTTTTTGGGTTTTTTTTTGTGTCNGGGAAAAAAAGCACAGTTACACCTCCTATTCAAATTTGCAGATTAGTCAAAAGCCCAGTGGAAAAAAGGTCAGATGAGACAGTTGAAAGCATTTTCTATAGACTTTCTGGTCATGGAGGGGAAAAAAGCACACAGCCCTCCAAAAGTGGTATAAAAGTGAGAAGAGTGTAAGACAGTCTTTAATAGGTTCCATTCTTGATGAAAATCTTGAAACAGCCTCACTAATACAGTGTAGAAATCCGATATACCAGACACATTTCCTGTGTGCAGTGCCCATCGATATAGGGATGGTAAGACTGGTGTTCTCTAACAACCAGTTCAAACTATCATGTAGTTCAGTTAAAATTACCTAAAACAGTTGCAAGAAAGTGATGAAAAATGTTGGCTTTTGCCCTCGCGAGTGTTTGGTTTTCCTTGCAGAGTATTTGCTTTTCTGAAGTGTCTGAGGCTTTTTTTTCTTTGGTCGAGGTGTTTTTTGGGTTTTTTTTTGTGTCATGTGCTATCATTGTCACTTCTCTCTCTCTAAATTAGCATAAAATGTAAAACAAATAGCTTTCATATCAGGGGCAACTTTCAAGTTTTCAGCATATTTTAGTTAATAATCCATAAAGCAGTCCTTTGGCATTTAGTGGTACAACTGTTAACATTTTGGAGATGGGAAAATAAAGGAACAGTGAAAGGAAAGCTAGGGTGAGATTCATCTGACGTAAGCAGAGTTATCAAAAAACTGGTGTCTCAGGTAATCGTACAGGTTCCTATTGTAGGTAATGAGAGAGAGGGCAAAGTACTTAAGAGGTGGATTCATCTTACCTCTTTTAAGTAGCTGTTGAAGATAGTTATATTGGAGAACTAGCTTAGCCTGGACACCTACATTTAAAATAATTAAAGTCTGAATAAACACACTTATTAGGTAGACAGTGATTTAGTTTCCTATCTGCAAATGAGTGTTATCACTTCCCTGTTATCAAGTACATGTTGACTATTGCAAATAACCCCAGTGTCAATATAATTGTGCCTGTGTCAATGCAATTTGTGTAAAACAGAGCTCCCACCTCATTTCTCATTTCTGTGGTATTTTTTTTCTTTCTGTAGAGAATATAGCTGATCTCCAACAGAAAAGCTGTGCAATCACTGATGTAGTCATTAGATGCATTTTGGCTGATAGAAACTTAAATAGCTTGAGTCACAGTTAGACATTCAGAGTTAGTAAATGAAGTACGTCAACTTTCACTTTGAAAACTTCCAACATCTCATTACTGTAAAACGTTGTCCATTGGAAAACAATCCATTCTTGACTGCTATTTTTCCATTAAGTAAAGTAAAAAAAAAATATTACATTACCCCGAATAAAGCTCTCTCCCAACTTTTCATTACTGTGAGAGGGGGGAAGGTGAAGGGACTAATAGACTGAACAGGTTGGAGCAGCTGAAGATAGTGTGTGGGGTTATCTTAAGGCAGAAAAGAGAGTGGAAAAAGGTTTAGTTGTAACCAGCCCCGTGGGCAAAACTGACAGTGGGTGCCACCACAGCCCAAAGAATTTTTTATCTGCTTCTGTCAAAATACTCTTTATTAAAAGAAGTAATTTCTGATTTTGGAGAGAGCTGTTTGTCACGTTGTGTTGGAGGGAACGATGCAGCCGGAACAGCCAGCAGCAACCTTTTAGAGGGACAGGGAGCACCCTCTAGTGACCACCAGGGCTGAGCTGCTTGAGGCTCCCATGGGTGCTCCGGGCGCTCAGCGTCAACTGGGGAAAGGCTGAAGGGATAAGGACATGTTCCTCCTTGCTCTGCTGTGGTGCAGGACCTGGTTATAAAGGAAATGAGAAGCATGAAAGCTTGGAAATGATGCTGGAGGAAAGGGTGCTTTTCATGGGATGCCTTCCATTGTTAACCCAGTAGCTAGGTAGTGATGATTACTATTAATTATGTGACTTCACAGGGGCTGCTTGCTTTGACATAGTATTTTGAGTTTCATGAAAGTGAATTCCCTGTTTCACTCACAGTAGCACCATCCTCCCAGAATCAACCTCCACGTTTCCAGTCAATGGGCATGAGCTTGCCCCAGAACTGGACCCCATTTTTCCCAGGGTGGAGTTTGTCCTGTGCCCTCAGATCTGGTGCTGCATCAAACCTACTCAGGTGTGGAAGGAGGAGGTCCCTTCAGCAGTCTTGAAGGCCAAGGAGTCCTGGGGACAGGGAACAAGACTCTCATCACCCTGAGCAGCACCTGAGCAGCTGGCCCCACAGCCTCTCAGGGCAAGTTGTGAAACTCGGTTCTTTAAAGCACCTCTGCTTGTTCCTCTGCTAAAAGCCCATGTGTGACACCTTGCTTTGTGGTGAGAGGAGAGTTTCCTCTTCTGTGAGAAGATTTACTGACTTTTTCTTCAGAGCCAGATGAAAGCTGTGAATTACGGGGAGGAAGTCTTGCTGAGGGCTTGCTGAAAACTTGATAGGAGTGTATTTGGCTGTCACACACCGAGCTAAGTATGGTCAAACTGATGTTTGGAGCTACATTCAAGCAAAATGCTGTGTCTTGTTGAGAGGATTAAGACCCTCACAGTTGTATCTTCATGTGCCATGAAGTGGCATTAATTAGACTGAATTTCTTAAAAGTCTGCTTCTAAAACCAACAATGTGAAGACTTTTATTGTACTTGAGGGTGTTTTTTTTGATTTGTAGCCTGGTTTTGCGTAGAGGAGAACCCCCTTTTTTACCTGTAATGTTAAAAAGAGGAACAGAGCTCACTTTTTCTTGTCTTTTCTCTGTTCTCTTTTTTCTTTTAACACCCACATCTGCAGATGCTGTACGTATGTGTACTAAGCATAATGCACAAGGGGAATGTGTCTCCGGCTTGCACAATTATTTACCCAGAGTTATTTATAATGTAAAGGAATCTGTACAGCTAAAGAGATGAAGGCTACATTATTGGCAGTACTAATAATATTTTGAAAGCAGAAAGGAAAGAAGCTATCTGTGCAGACTGCTGAACAAGCATTGTCGAAGTAAAAGACATAAAGGCACTAGTGAGGATAGCAGAGCATGGCTGTAGTCTCTGGTCAGCCCAGGCTGAGAGCAGCATTCTTGGTTTGGCTCCCAGACAGCACGATGGATTGCAGATCTGCTGAAATAGGGAATATTGTCTGTATTTCCTTCATCCTAACACTCTAGCGTATATGATATGGAAAAAATCTGAGGACAAGATTGTTTTTTAGAGTCAGTAGTGCTATTTCATATAGCATGAGAAATGGACTCTGGAAATATTTTACATATGTTTAGCTGTGTACGTGCGTTATTGAACATATTCCTAGTACATTTTAGAAAGTCTGCAACAAGCTCAAGAAATTTTTTCCTTTTGAAATTGAGGTTCACTGTTTATCATCTAGTCTGACAACTTCTTTTGCATGGTCAGATCAAAACTTCAGGTCTCTACAGGGCCCTGCTGTTTTAAGCAGTCTTGTATCAGCACAGATTGAATCCTTTTTCTTCCAGTTTAGAAAGCTGTTCTCTAAAGATGGAGTTCTTTAGTCTTAAAGGTAGAAGACACTTAAAACGGTGTTTAACCCTGTCTGTATTCAGGAAGGAACTTAAGTACTGCTGTAAATCTAAAGCATGTTCAAAACCCCTGCTTTGATCAAGAAACTTAAGCAGATGTGTAATGTTAAGCATATGCAGTAGTGTTTTATTGCTCTGTGATTTCTAGATGCAGAAGAAAATTCCAATAGAAGGGACCTCATACAAATTACTGTGACATTCTTGGGGGGCAGAGTGTTAGGTGACTTGCGTGGATTTTCAATATTTTTTTGTGTTTTCCTTCCGTTTGTTGACCAAGATGCATTTTTTTCAAGCTCATACAGCATTCAAACAATAGCAAATAGTTGCCTAGCAGAATAAAACCATATTTTCTTTCCATTTAGCCTTAATAAAATGCACAAAAGAGAAAAGTAGTGGAAGTACTTGTACTATTTTTCTTTTGCAACTGGATGATGGTGATTTGATAACCCAGTGTTTTCCTTTCCTTACAATACCAAGGCTCTGTCTTGCAATTGAATCAACATAAATGTAAGCACAAAGAAATCTGCCTGTGGGTATTAGCTTGAAAGTCAAATAAACTTCATTGAATTCTTTGGCACAGAATGTGTGCCAGTTAGAATGGCAAAATCCTTACCGGGCTGTGGGCTTTGTAAAACTTATATAATAATAATAGAACTCAGCCAACTGTGATATTGCCTGCCTTATGCTTCCAAAAGCCCTGTATAAATCAAGAGGAGGTTTGTCTGTATGGTTGTAGGCTGGAGAAGAATCATTACTAAACCTGCTTGTGAATAAATTATTTAGATCCCATCCACTGGAGAGTTGGAACTGATACTTCAAGCCTCTCAATATATTTGAGAAAAAAAAAACAAAACAAAATATCACGGGCTTAACTAGAGTAAAAATCACCCAAATGAAACATTATACAGTGCTTTGAAACTTCAAGAAAAAGGTTCTAATCTTTTGGCTGTCTTGCTCATTGTTTGGAGATGAAAAGGGAGGAAATCAACATCCCCATGAAATACAGTTACTGTAAATTGCTTTCTTTTCATACAGTTCATAACGAAAATAGGGAAGTTACCACAAGTTACCTACTTTGCAGAAGCTCAGTAATTTGGTGGATGTAGACTGTGAAAAGACATTCAGCAGAGCAACACTGGATTTCTATATGAATCAACCAATGGAGAGTATAAACTCTATTTATGTAGTGCTGACACTGCATTGCTTTGTAGAGACCAGAAGTCATATTTGCAGTGGAAGAAACCAGAGCTCCTTAAAGTGAACTATAAAACTAAGCTAAACTTGTATTTAGGGGTTGATCAGGATCCAGAGCAAGGAGGAAAAGCAGGGTGTTGGCTCTCCCCTTCCGAGTCTCTCTGTTGGGGTCTGGAGTGGGATGGAGGCTTGCTCAGCCCCTTGGGCTGGCTGAGGGGTCCCTGAGACTTGTGAGGTAGATGGAGATCAGTTGAGATACAGGCCCAACTGGGAGACATATATCCACTAAACTTGAAAGAGGGACTCCGTGGGGACAGCTCTGCCAGATCCCAGTTGCACTGGTCCTGTGTCACTCCATTGTGTCCAGGGATTTCCAGCTCTGTGGTCCCCATAGAACACCTGGAAACTAGCATTTCCCAGGACCTAATGGGTGGCAGAGCCATTCCTATTAGCAGGGATAGGTGGACAAGCCTTTTCTATGCTCTGCCTTGCTTGAGATGGAGCAGTGCCTGCAGGATGAATGCCCAAGGGCCAAGCAGGCAACACTTAATATGGTCTGAGTGAAGCGTATGACTGCATTTCTCCTTCTTCAGGTCAGGAGAGGAGGGGAACAGTGAATTGTGAATTACTGCTGTCATTGTATACCATTTGGAAAAAATACATACCAAATAGCTGCAGTCATCACCCATTAGAGAACAACGCTCCAATTTCCTTTTCTTTTCCTAAGGAGCAGGAGAGAAAGGCTATGACAGGCCGTCACTATATCACATTCTTTTTTATTGTATCAGAGTCCCTGATCAGAGGACAGGAACTTTTTACAGTGAGAATTACAGACCCAATGCTGCAGTGCCTTCAAACAACCTGTGTCCATGGTTATAGGAAGCACTGAGAAATCATAAACTGTTTATAGTAGGACCAGCTTTTAAAAATTACAAGTTTACTTTAAAAGTAGTACATTCTATTTTTTTTTAATTTTTCCTTTAATTTTGGAAGATCCTTTTCTCAAGCTTTTCTGTTCTAGCTGAAAGCTCAAAATCTCTTGACACCAGGAACTGTCTCTTAGAATCGTAGAATCACAGAATCATAGAATCACCAGACTGGAAGAGACCCATCGGATCATCGAGCCTTCTACAAAACCACGAGACTCATAAGAGTAGGGAGATTGTGCCAGCACTGGATCCTGAGTAGTTCTTTCCATGTGGACTTCTACACTGACTGATACGTGGAATTGCTTTGCCTTTCTTATTTAAATCTTTTTTTTTTTTTAATTATTTTTCTGTTCAGCACTCCTAAGCCCAGCTCTGGGACAGGGATGGTATTTTGTTTGCACAGCTGGTAGTTTTGGGGTGCTCTGCGATGGCCAAGTGCTACAAAATGACAAATAAAAATATAACACTGAATAAAAAATGACTATTATACTTTGACCAGGAAGTGAATTGCCAGTGAAACTGTCTCATTTTCAGGCATTGATAGAGCTGTGAAGTAAAGGAAGAGTGTGAAAAATGTAAAACTCTTCATGACATTCAGGAATTTGCTTTTGAAATTTATGACTTTTGGTGACTTCCTTTCCCCAGTAAGGAAGAGGCATCAAAAAGAAACAACTGTCTACAATCTACTTTCTTCTTTGAGTAGAAAAGATGTGCTGGATCAGATAAGTTATAAAGCATCAATAGTGGAAGAATCCAGGAATTAAGGTAATGGACAAATGTAGATGTGGTGTAAGCAGGGTTAGATTTCATTAACATATTTGGAGTTACACCCACTTATACCAAGTCTGGCTTTGGTCCTGAATCAGCAAGTCCCCAGTGAAGAGACTACATGAAACTAGTGCCTAATTTGGCCTATTTCATCTGACATCTGCATCCTGCCTTGAAGTGGCATGTCATACTTACTGCACATCAGATCACACCTGCCCAGGCAGTCCCAGGCAATTGACTTTTTTTGTTAAAAAAAAACCCAAACCATAAAATTTAGTCACATATCATCAAGAAAAACAACATTGTTTTAGGACTCTTATCTCTTCACTCCCAAATATCCTGTTTCTTCGAGCTGCAGTGGCCAGGACCAATAGAAACCTCTTCCTGCCATTGGCTGACTTCATTTCCCAGAGTTAGCACAATCTCATCCGCTCTAAACAACCTCATCAAAACTTCTTTCTGGTCAGAGCGAAGCAATAATTATTATTTGCAATTATTAGCAATCAATAATTTTGATCACATTATGGCAAGCACTATTAAGGTAAGAAAGGGGTACCTTTTTTGTGGAATTATTTTCAGTGGTGTGTTCTTTAGTTTCCTTTATCAACCTAGATAAGTTAGAATTGGGCAACACCCCCACTGCCACAATAGAGGACAACAAGATTTCCTTTGTACTGCCTAGTAAATTTCCTTTTTCCTACTCCAACCATCCGCAAGGCTTAAAAACTTCAAACTCGGAAAAAAAATTGGGTTTTTTTAAATTCACTGTTCAGTGCTGTGGATTGCATATGCGAAGCCCTTTTATGAGAGCTTCTGAAATTTCTTGTAGGTATCATTCTGACAACTTGGATATGTTTGTGGACTGCCATAAGGGGAGAGGGTGTGCACTGGAAGGAAAGAAAAGGTTCCTAAGAGCGCTAACCGTTTGGATACTTTTATATGTTTCTCTCCTTGATGGGTACACAAATACTTGCAAGCGGGAATGAGAGGCACCAGCTTTTGTTTCTCTTTCATGCAGGTGTTAATTATTTGCTTGTCTAGAAAATTGTATCCTGATATATGGTACCTTTCTGAATGTTATTTTAATGGTGGCGGCAAGATCTCATGGGCGTGTTCTTTTTCTTTTGATTTTTTGGAAAATAAAATTATCTCATTGGCTTATAAATTGATCTCAGTGCATGGTTTGGGGTTTTTTTTAAGAATGACTTTGCTGAGTTTTTCAGGTTGTGTCACTCAGAAAGTTAAATAAAGCTATCTATCTATGTATCTAGTTTTTACTTCTCTGTATGTTGCAACAGAGAGCAGTTACAGATATAGCAATAGCTGTGATTAATTGCAGAAGTCTAACTGTAACTAAATGCTTTGTGATAGTGAAACTAATTTTACATAAAGAGCAAAACAGCACATACAGTGAGAACTCTGCGATGTTGTATTATCAGATTTGGGATCAAGGTATTTGTTTTCTTTGTGGCATTGTCTATTTCTGTACTTTTCTAATTATGCCAGAGATTTACTAAGACATACAAAATAGCAGCAGTGCCTGGCTATTAGCTAAGTGGAGCTGCAGTTTGATTTCTTAGTAACTTTTGCATAGATTTTTATATTTTAAAGATCATTTGATGTTTTTTGTTATAGCTTTTTAAATCTCTAAGTCTTGCCTGAAGATAATGTGATTTAAAAACTAATGAACTTTCTCTTTTTGCAATCACTGATGCTTTCAAGAGGCTATCTGAGGAGACAAAGATCTGAATCTCTTCTGCATTGCTGACCAGTATCTATTATATGCTAAGTAACTCCTGCTGAATTCCCTTTGGGTTTGTTCTGCGTTTCAGAGCACACAGGACATGACAGGCGCTCTATATGAAAATCTTGAGATTCAAGGAGTCAAGTTTTGCCTTGCTAAAAAAGGGCTGTGTGCTGAGATAGTAACACTGGCTTTTTTCCGTCTGTTAATCAGAATGTCCTCATGGTGTTGGTGTTCATGGGAACTTTTTTTCAAAATTGATGGTACAATGACTTTAGATGTATCCATTTGGAGGAGCTCTTATTATTTCTTTTTTTTCTTTTGTGTTGGCTGAATTGTAATAGGCTAAATGATTGTAAACGGTATTTTGTCATTATTTTGCTTCCACCTTACAGAGGTGAGAAGACACTGTGTACAGCTGTGCAGTGCACAGCCTGTTAATGCTATACAGACAGTAAACCTCTTGAATGGAAAAAAATGTGCATTTTTGTGTTCTCATCTGGAAGTGTGAAACTTGCAAGGGGAAATACGCACCCCAAAACACTGAGGATTTTGGTGCCTAGGGAGCAGGGAAGGCCTTACATTCTGAAACAGGGATTTTATTTATTCAAGTGCAAAATGTAAAATGACTGCAAAGAAATGACAGGTGCTTTGTACTCTAACTGCAGGACATGTACTCTGATATGCAGCTAAAAAAGTCCAAAGAGATTTAATTCCTCTTCTATAGTGAGTACATAAAGAAGTCATTTAACTGAGAGATTGCTGGAATAAAGAAATTCCATTTGAAGGCCAAATGGGTGTTTGTGCTTTTGCTGAACGGTAGCGTTTGGCAAATGGTTTTGTAATTTCAATATAATAGTCAGTGGTGTCTGCTGGCAATGGGTAGCCCAGCTGTCCCAGCATGAGCAACAAGAGTCTGTGGCCAAGGAAAGTAGAAGGCTTTATCTGGGATCTTTGTGCTGGGAATTCACTCTCTTCTTTAGGAAAACTATTGAGTCATTAAATGTCAAAACTGGGTTGCAAATGCCTATGTATTTGTTCATACTGGGTAGAAATTGCTGTACATACATGTAAAGGTAGACTTCCAGTAAAACTGATTCATCCTTTTGTTATCACAAACCTGCAGACCTGTGGCATACTTAGGGCTCTCATGAGAAATCAGACTGGCTTCCTGGGGCTAATTGGTGTCTGTGAAGGCAAGTATTTGTGTAGCTTTTCTGGCACTGCAGTTGACATCACAAGCATGGCTTTAGTGGAAGATAGGTCTCATCTCATCCCCTGTCCTCCTTCTTCTGCCTTCTTCCCTTTCGCCCTGTGACAGGCAAATCATGTGGTTCACTGCTGGCCACGGCTCTTGTAGGCAAATAGAGCAGCTTCCCATGCACTTCCCTGCCAGCCCAGAGTAGCTCGTGCATTGCTGGTGTTTGTGGTGGAAGGTTTCTCTAAAGAAGGAGGTGCAGTAGTGCCTTTTTCCTAGGCCATGGCATGAATGACTTGCTGTAACTGTGACCTCTATGCAGTAAGGACAGTCTCTTGCAGACCAGGGACTTCTCCTTCTGACCAGGAGCAAGCCCATCTCCCTTGGAGGGCTGAGTGAGAAAGTACGGAGAGGAGAGTGGTGGGAGAAGGTGTGTGCCTCAACAGACAAGGATTTGGTTTCACTCTGCAGTCAGGGGGCTGATACTTCTAATGCATTTGCTTCCCTATACCTGATATGCACATAGCTAATCTCACTGTTAGGTTTTCTGGCATTTAAAGGATAAAACATTTTTTTCAAGTTTTTCGAATTCTTTTTAACAGTCAGAATTTAAGCAATAAGGGGACATGTCTCCCTCTTGCACAAGTAACACCTGACAGATAAATGCTGTAGCACAACAGTGCAGGGCATTGAAGCCGAAGGCAATCGAATCAATACAGCAAGGCTAATTATAAGTGTCCCACTAGGTACTATAAGTGCAATTCTAGAAAGTTTCAAAGGCATCTGGGGTTTTTTGGTCTTTTTTTTTAACAGAATGGAGCAAAAATTACTTAAGTGTGACTTTGGGATTAAGTAAAAATACTTATCCTGAAGGTAATTTTTGTTCACTTCCCCCTCTCCCCTTAGTTAATCTGTAGTAGAGGAAAGAACATTAGAAAATTATGACTAGAATTAAACTTCCATACCATGTAGTAAGCCTTGTTATATTTCCCTCCCTGCCTGCCAATGCAATCATACTTACTCTTAGAAATGACCTTCAGTAATTTATCTTGGCTTTACAATGTCTTGGTGATTATACTTGTGGATATTTCTTTTACGCTAATTTAATACTAAATATATACATGTCCACTCTTTTTTATTGATTTCTAATGTGGGAACTGTGATTCCTGGAAGAAAAAATCTGTGTATTTGATAAAGGACAGTAGAATCTTTGTGGTTTCTAAGGCTCAGATATACTGATTAAAGAAGTACAAAGTGGCAAGATTTTTTTTTTCTTCTGAGGAATCTTAATCTGTGCTTCTCTCTATAGGATTACTTTTCTCTCACTTTCTTTTAGAAAACCTAACTCACTCAAGTATTCTGAATCCAAGGAAAACTGGAGACAGTTAAAAAAATCTGTTCTTGGTTTATGGAAATGTCTAGCTCTTGGTTTAGAGGATCGGTGCATCTGCACTAAATCCAACAGAACTAATAGATCAATTTGTACTTCTGATCCTTGCATTAAAAAATAATGAAGATTATTCTCTTTTTGTTCTTATCTCAGTTAGCAAGTGATATATTCAAGTCTGTGAATACTTCCATTACCTTTGGAGAAATGACACAATCTTTTTAAAGCTAAGCACACACTTGAGTGCACCGGTGAATCAGAATCAAGAACAGCAAGACTGTCTTGAATAACTTAGCCTGATCTTGCACTCTCTAATTCAAAGTTTTCACCAATCTCTTGAAGCTTTTGTTCTAATAAAGGCAGTAGAATCAGACCTATAATTATTTCCAGGTAAAATAGTATTTCTGACTCAAATACAAATGTACAATTTCAAGGAAGAAATAGTCATATAAGAAAGGAAGAAGATATTTTGAGGATTTTTTTGTTGTTTTGCTTTTAATCTACTGTCATTTAACTCAGTCTGGTTCCTGTCAACACATGCCAAAGTGAAGTCAAATATAAGGATTTTGCTTTCCAGAATTAAGGCTCCAGGCAAGGAACAACAGCTGAAAAATGTATTTAGTTGACTGTCAGAATTGGTTGTTTTGTTTGTTTTTTCTTGACAACAACTGTATTATCTCTTAACAAAATATTTTTCAGCAAGTTCCAAGAGCTACAAGAGGGCTTTCAGAAATAATGTTAAAAGAATCAAGTGCTCTTGGAGAAAGACTTGCTGAAAGATAAATACAGAAGTAGTTTTGAGAAATGTGAATGCCAGAAGGTAGTATTTCCAAGTGGCAGTTTATAATTCCATAAAAGTATGTAATGCTATTTACTCAAAAAGAAGCTTCTAAATAAGTTTCTAAATCAAGCCAACAGAATTAGTTTGAAAACAGCAAAGTAGAGAAAAGAAAAAAAAATTGGATTTGTATCACTTAAATAATCAATTTTAGCTAAGTAAAAGTGATACAGTAGCAAATATCACTCATAAGTCCAAATCTTGTCAAGTTCACAAAAATCTTTTCATTGATGGCAGTATGCTTTCTATCACATTCATTGTTAGCTATTTAAAATACAATTTCTTTTCATAGGTGATTATACAATAAATAAATACTAGCAGCTTTTCTCATTGTCACTAACAAAAAGCCAATAGTCTGACAAACTGACATGTTCTGCTAGTCATCCTGCAATCCTTAATGTGTACAATATGTGTATTATAGAAGAAATGATGAGTCTATTCAGAAATCTGACAACAATACAGAAACTTCAAAGTGCTTATATTAAAAAAGTATCTATACTTTCATTTCAGGATGGATGTGTCTTTATGATTGAAGAGTTTAGGTTGGGTAGTGCTGTGTCCCTCAACTTATTATGTGCTCCCACTTAAAAAGAGGATTGTATAATCCTGTAATTATCACAGTGAACAGAGAGAGAAGTAGTTTCAGGAAAGGTGGTGAGATTCAGGTTGCAAATCTGTATTGCAAGGAAGTTATCCCTCTCCTTGGCACACACTGTTAGACATCAGGTTGCTGATTTTTATTCTGCGCATAGTCATCTGATTAGAAACATAAGACATTGCGTTCAGGAAAGGGATATGAGTTGTAGTATATAAGTAATATTGGTAATGACTTTTAGTAACTATGGTGCAGAAACTGGTGATTACCACTTCTGGTAATTATGTCATAAACTGAATTTATTTCAAAGTAAAATGGAAAAAAAGAAGACAATTATTATCATAAAAATGTCATTGAGCATTAAAAGGTAAAAAAGAGTCATGACTAATTGCAGTTTTTTTAAAGCTAGGCTCAAGGACACAGCAAGTGATCATACCCATGGAATGGGTCAAGCAACTGGTCTTTCAGAATGGTGGATTTTGGAAATCAGTGAGCAGAAGTTATTGAGTAATATAATGTCTCCCTTCACCTACAATGTATGTTTATTCGATATAAATACGTATATTTATATCTCAACTGATGAGGGGGAAATGGTGTCATTACTCTGGCATAAACTTTTTACACTAGGAGAAGATGTGACTTGCTTAGTTACATGTATGTGTTGCCAGTTCAAGCAGTGTCTGATAGGTGAGAAGGAAATAGAAGGAAAAATTACAGGGATTGGATATATGCAAATACCTGCAGGAAGGGTGGGAAGTGGCAGAATTCCTTAGAATTGTCTTCTTGACTTAAGAGAGATGAGTGAGCAAGATATAGAGAAACAGGGCTATAACTGGGAAAAAACCACAGGAGATTAGAAATTATATTTGTGCTGAAACAAGTAGCAGCACATTGATTCTAAATGGAAGACTGCATATTTGCAATGCTAACCTGTAAGATTTTTTTTTTTAAACCTCAATCCTTAGTGTTGAAAAACATCTTTTTTTTTTTTAGACAGTATGTTTATTATCCTCAATAAACAGTAAAATGCTGCAACAGCAATTACCTTGATGATAAAGATTTTGTAGACAGATACTTCCTGCATTCATTTCCTACCCAAATAAGTTGCCAAAGTCAGGGACTACCAATACAGGAAATGCTTTCAATAGGCACTTCCTATCTGTTAATATCCAGTTTACTGAAAAGATCCAGGCCCTTCTTGTTTGATATAAAGGTAGTGTTCTACCTGTTACTATATAAATATTTAAACCACAATACAACTTATCTGTTTGTGTAAAAATTTAAGACCAATTCCCTTTTGTTTGACTATGAAATATCAGGGGTTTTCTCCACAATAGTAGGAACGGTGTCCCTGCATTTTACAATACTGCAAATCAGAATGCTTGAAAATACGTTGTAATTCCATCAGATGGAATTCCAACTCCCTCCAACTCCTTGTAGCCTGCATCCTTTTCTTATTGGTGTGCATCACCAAATAAAATACATGTTTCACTAGCCATAGAGGTGAATTTCTCCAACAAATACTTCAGAGCATACTCTAGATATATTTTTAAAAGTCCAGGCAATCTCTTGCAGTCTACAGTGACGTATATATTCAGCAAAAGAGACTATATGGAGAAATAAAACCGTGACTAATCTGTACGTTTGAACTTCTGCTAGGAAAAAGAGACACCTAGAGCAAAAGAAAAGTAAACAAAGGCAGAAAACCCTCTATTATTAATCATAACTTCAGGGTAATTGCTTTCAGTCACATGAAGAGAATAAATGAAGATTTAGGAAACCTGAAGCAAAATTGGCCAAAAGGAAGTCAAAAGTATTTGGCCAATGACTTGACTGGGGCTAGGTTTTCACCCAAGTTAATAAGGAGCTCAGTCTAAATTTTGTGCATCATTTTATCAGTGATTCCCCTGGAGTCATTCCAGGTTTCTGTCACAGTGACTGTGACTGGTATCTTGGCTTTTCCCCAAAGTCCTTTGATATTGTGGCTTCATATATATTGTGCCTTTTCATCTTTCACGAACAAACCCACTTTCGATTATCTTCTCAAACTACTGTGGGAAAGGCAGTTTGTTAGGTTCATGCTCTGGTCTAACAGGCTAGGAATCTGAGATTGGATTTACAGAACAGTTCAGAAATCATGGTGATAGTGTCACTTGGAGCACTGGCTATCAACAGGGGAGCCGGCTCTGTTGAGACCTGATTCAAAAGCCCAGTTAAATGCAGATGGCTTCTGCAAGCTGAAGTTAGTATTGACAAGTAATCTCTGCAAGGCCGTGGGTGAAGAAGCTCTAGGAAGTTTCCTCTTGGTTTTGGGCTCACAAGGGTGTTGGGGAAATGCATGCTTCTTCCTGAAAGCAGTGTTTCTGCAATGTGGTTAGCCAGCTCTTATCTACTTGCATACATTTTTATTATTGTTAGTCTTTGGCATACTCACATCAGCTTCCCTCATGCGTAAGGTATTCCCTTGGAAGTGCTCAAAATACTTGCTTTTTACTAATCAGATCAACTCACTAAAGTTGTGGCCAGAGACATTTTTCACATTTTTCCATACAGACATTACCTATTAAAAAATTTTCCTGCTATTTGTCATCAAGTCACAGTTACATGTACCATTTGCATGGAATTCAGAATCTGATTGTTTAGTCTATGTAAAGGGGGAGAAAAAAGGGGGATCCTGTGCCTTTAATGTTGTTTATAACGGTTGGACAGAGCTTGTCAGGTGAAGGTTAATTGCTCTCCAGTTAAAGCAGTTCTCTGCACAGATGGGTTATCAGGGCTGAACACTCGTTACAAGATTAATCTCATTTCCGACAACACTTCCCTTTCCTTCAACTGATTTTTGCTCAGCCATTGGACCTGTCACCAGCCGTTAAAAGAAGGGTGGGTTACCTCTGGGATATTAATGCTGGTGTGCAGTGAAACAATGCAAAATGTGTGTCATATCGGTAGGGAACATCTTTAGGAGACAGCACATTTCAGTGCTGTTCTGAAGGTCGAGATTCATAAACAACAGAAACAATCAGGAACATTTGTATTAACCCTCTTAACGAACACAAACTCCAAACAAATCATCCATAGGCTCCTTTTTTTCCATGTTAATTCTCTTCTAAATGTGATATTGTTTTAGTTCCAAAGGATTTTTTTTTTTTCCTGAAAATTTAGTCAACAAAATAGACACTAAGGAGATCTGGAATCTCCTTCTGTCCAGACAATTGACTGATGGATGTGGCCACTTCAGTTAATGCTTGTTTCAGTGAAAGGAAACATATCATGGTGGCCACTTGGAGAAATTCAAACTTTGGGGATTTTCTGTTGAGCTCTGTAGTAAACCTGTTGAATTTGCGTATTTCTCTAAGCTGGAGTATATCAGAAGTGGATCCACTATATTCAGTGGGTTACAGAGGCATAAGATGGATGTAAAGTGAGAGGAGAACTGGGAACATCATGTTCTTATAGTAATACCGCCTTGCTAGCCAAGATTGCAGTAGATCTGTCGGTTCAGGGTGAACCTGAACAGTTGGATGGAGTGAATTCAAGGAGGCTATGGGATGAACACAAAAGCCTCGCTTGGAGTTTTGGGTTTATTTCAGGAGTTCTGATACAACCAAAATAACACAACTTGGCAAAAGTCTCTGGCTGCCAAGTTTCTTCCATGCAGCTTTAGTCAGTAAATTCCAAAACACTAAACAAATATTCAAGGCAACCAACTGCGTAGCTCTTATGTTTCCTCAGAGTTTCCTGTCCTGGCTCAGGATCAGCATGATCATGTTCACGGTGCTGAGTCTCTCCATTGATTTCAGTGAACTTTGAATCGGGCTGGGTTGGCTCAGCCAAAAAAGCAAGCTCTGTGGAGGGTCGCAGGCAGCACAGTATTCACTGAAGGGTCTTTGTGGATGCAGTCCATCAAACCATACAATTGTGTGCTGAAGTAAAAGCATGTGAGCTATTCCACTGATGTTTTAGGTTAAGAGTGTGCAAATGTGCCTCATCATGCTGTGCTCTGCAATGGTCATGTGACACCCTCCACTTTCTATTTATTGAACTAATGAGAGAAATCCAGCACATTTTATACACCTGTAAAGACAGAACTGTCTGCACTAGTACAGCATTAGACAGGTTAAGTATTGAGGAGACTTATGACCAGAGAGACATCAGAAAATCATGTTATTTCTTCTAATGTGGAGGGAAAATATAGGAAAAGGATACAGAAAGACAACTCATAGTCCTTATCTGATAGAAACACAGCAAAAAAGGTATCCTTGTTCCTATGCCTGGGGTTCCTACATAGTGAGAAGAATAAATTTGTGTGTTGTTAGTGACATTGGCTGAGAAACAGTTATTGTCCTGAAAATGTTTCAGTGAAGATCTTTACTGAAACTTCTTTTTTTAATGCTTTATAAAAATTTAGAAAAAGTAAAAAATTATCTTTAAAAGGTTTTTGTTAGAAAATCATCTACAAACTTCTTTGAATATCTTAATTTTCTTTTTTTTTTTCTTTTAATCATCAGAGTAGTCTAGTGACTTTACTGCTGAATTCTTAGGGCTTTTTTTAAATACTGGTGAGGTTAAAAATAAAATTTCCTTTGATGTAGAATCCACAAGTTTTAAGGAAATGTAGTTACTACAATTACAAAGCCAAAATGAAAAAAAATTCAACTAAATGAATACCATTACTGGTTCTAGTTCTAGTTCTAATGACTGGTTCCTGGATAAAACAAGTCCATAGTTAATCTTTGCATTCCCAATTAAATAATTGATGCCTTATGCCAAAGGAGGCAAGTTTAGGAAAAAGTCTTCAAATGGACAAGTTTGAAATTTGAAATAAAAACACCCTTGGGTTAGATTGTTGTAACACTGCTTAGAGCCTTGAATAATCACCTTGATTTTTCAAGGTGCTGATCAACTTGAGAGTTCCCACTTATTCTGCTAATTGAAACTTTGGGTGGATTTTTGAAGATGGACTGCTTACTTACAATTGGAAAGTGTTGTTATGTATTTACCTGCTTTCACAAATGTGAAAAAAACCCTACTTAGTCAATATTACCTTTCCAGAAAAAGTAAGGAAAATTAGAAGTGATCAGAACTCTTCTTTTTCCCTAGGAAAAGACTTTGGTTAGTAACATAAAGTACTTAAAAGCTGAAGGAAGGCAGTCACATACGAGACTGATTTGGGCAAAGTGGCTTTGCCATACTCTTTTTCTTATACCTTCCTCCCAACCTGTAGTTTTAATTAGATGAAATCCTAGAAAAGTGCAGTTTTGCAATCTTTTGTATTTTCCCTCCTACATTTAGTATACAGAAAATAACAGTGGTTTTATTTTACAAAGTAGTAACTGTGCTTTTCCATTTTGTTTTCTCACTTAAGATATGAAGCTTTAGTGTCAAACATTCAAAGTGGAATAGCAATGAGCTATGAATTGCAAAGCTGCATGGTGTGCCAAGTGTGTTGCAGATAGAGACAACTACAATGCTTTTCTTAAAGAACATTCATTTAATTAGATGTTAAAAATATTTTGAAGTAAAGCTCAATCCATAAAATGTAGGTGCACATTATTGACTTTTAACTCATTATGCATAAATTCTTTTTCCGTAATGGTGCCCAGATCTTTTCCAATTAGCATGAATGTTAAAGATTTGTTGTCTTCAGATTAACTTTTTTTCCTATATATCACACACTTAATCTAACCTTTTAGAACCTGGACCAGACCAAATTCAATTCCGAATACATTTCTTTTCCGAGCTTGGGCCTTCATACTGGTGTTTTCCACTTTCTTAGAGGTTTTATTTGGCCTTAATCTCTATCAGTCTGAGCCTTGGAGAATGCAATTTTTGCCAACTCTCACAATTTTTATCAGGAGTCTTGTGGTACTTAGTGGTTTTCTTGTAGGACAGTTTCTTATATAAAAACTTGAAGTCTACAGTTTTCATTGACAAAAGACTCTCTAGTACTAAAGAATCTATCTTGAATGCTTAAAAGCCAGGAAGCAGACCAAAAGTGCATTGCTTTTACGTACTCCCTATTTCCGAGGCCTGACTTAAAAACTTTGAGCACTTCATGTAACAAGGCTGAACTCACTGCAGAAGTACAAACACCACCTGGACAATGTCTGCCTGCTTCTTCAGGGGCTGTGTGTGGTGTTTGTGCCACTTGGATCTTGATTTCGATTTATGTGCAGAGGTGGATTTAACACAAAGCAAGTACCTTTCCTAAGGGTCTGTTGCACTCAGTAATCTGGAATTTTAAAATATAATTAATATATATAATGAGTCAGACACATTTCTGGTCATGGTACTAGTTTGTAAGCTAGGATTCAAATGGATTCTTGCCATTGGATGTCCAATATTAAGTCTTTGTCCTGAAGCTGTAAACAAATAAAGCTGGAAATCTAACCTATTGGATAAATATTTTTTGTATAGTAACTGAGAAAAGCTTCAGCTGATTTTTTTAATATCCAATGCTTGTAAATCACAAGTAAAGATAATGCATCTCTATGTATCTTAGAAGCAATTTTCCCTCTAGTTATTGCACTTCATGGGGCTTGAATTATTATTTATGACACTGGAGAGGATCAATTAAGGGGGCTAGTAGGTTGCTTGAGAAAGGTCAGCATTAAAAGGGGTGTCTGTGAGCCCCAGGCACTGTTTATCTTTTTTTCCTGACATCTCTTCTGTAACTTTCCTCAGTGAAAGGAGGAAGACTCAGAGAAATTCAGAAGGTTGAATAAGAGGACAAGGGAAAATGTTCTATATTAAACAGAAATATAGAAAAAAGTTCTATATTAAAATTTCAAGGTGGAGGTAGAGAACAGTGGGACACGATATGGAAATTCAGGTGACAATAAGGAATGTTATAATTTTGTCAGTTAAAAAATATCCAGAATTCAGGAGATGACATGAGCCTTGAATCATGGAATTTCAGGGAATAATATACGTTATATTGTCCATCTTTGTATCTTCCTTTTAAGCCTTTAAATTCACAATATTTTAGCTGAAATCAAAACAGTGTTAGGTTTTCAGCTGACTCTAGAATTTAGGTTCAAAGGTACCTACTGTTCAGTAAGATCATGAAAGTTAGTAACTGCCATTGTTGATGAGGAAGCCTGATAAATTTTCAAAATTAACTTTTTAGAAATCTTAGATAAGAAAAAGTAAGTAGGATTGGGATGATGCTGAAAATGAAAATTCTAACTTTGTTAGTGACACTAAAACTAGATGCCAAACAGAAGAAGGAACAATGCAATTTGCCTAACAGTAATTTACAAACATAAGCAACTGAAGTAATAATAATCAGTGCCAGTCAGTGCTGAAAAACAACAGAATGAAATGTGGGAAAACAAAATCTGCCAAGGAAGTACTTTGAGTTCTGAAGTATACTAAGGAGGACAAAGTCTTTTTCACAGAATCACAGAATCACTAGGCTGGAAAAGACTCCAGGATCGTCAAGTCCCACCATTTCTATATGCCGCTAAAACATCCCCCTGAGCACCTCATCCATCTATTTTTTAAACGCCTCTAGGGAAGGTGACTCAATCACTTCCCTGGACAGCCTGTTCCAGTGCCCACTGACCCTTTCTGTGAAAAATTATTTTCTGATGTCCTCCAGCCTGAACCTTCCCTGGCAGAGCCTGAGGCTGTTCCCTCTTGTCTTGTCCCCATCGCTTGGGAGAAGAGGCCAACTCCTTAATACAAGCCAAGATGCCATTGGCCTTCTTGGCCACCTGGGCACACTGCTGGCTCGTGTTCAGTTGGCTGTCAGCCAACACCCCCAAGTCCTTCTCTGGGCAGCTTTCCAGCCACTCTTCTCCTAATCTGTAGCACTGCACATAATTAGCTTGGTATGCAAGGGACACCAGGAGAACAGAAAAACAAAGTCATTATGCTCTGAATTTTCATGACAGGGAGTATATACTGTAATCTCCAGTAATTCACAAAACATTTACAAGCACAGGACTTGTGTAAGTAAATGGGAATGTGTCCAAGCAAGGGAAACAGAGGCCTAAACTTCCAAAAAAAAAGAGCCTCACTTTGCAAGCAAAGAAATCCTACACAAAATACCACCAAAATGTTCCTGATTTTTCCTGCAAATTAGGCAAGTGCAGACACAATGTAGTGCCTGAAGTATGAACTAAAAATTTGCATTTACTTTTACACAATAGTAAGAATTTGTAGAAGACTGGTTTTGTGCAAAGCTCCTGAGCTTCTTTTATTAAATATGATTGTGCTTAAGCAGTGAACTTTATGGTACTCTTCAGCTGCAGCCTGGCAGGGATGCTGAGCAAAGGCCACTCTTGGAGATCGCTGGTGCTGGAGTGGTTGTGTTGACCTGTGCAATGAGGAAACATTTACTTTCCAGGCAAGCTGTGTCTGGTTAAAGACAAGGACATCCCTACCTGCCTTGTAGTTAGCAAATGGCAGAGTGAGTTGTCTCTCTGTTGTAGGGGACGTGACGCAAGCCCTGTTCAACATCTTTATCAATGACCTGGATGAAGGCATCAAGTGCACCCTTAGTAAGTTTGCAGATGACACTAAGCTGGGTGGAAGTGTTGATCTGCTGTAGGCTAGGGAGGCTCTACAAAGGGATCTAAGCAGGCTGAACCGCTGGACAGAGTCCAATGACATGAGGTCTAACTGGCCAAATGCTGGGTCCTGCACTTGGGGCACAACAACCCTATGCAGAGCTACAGACTANGGAAAGGGGCTGGAGAACAGGCCTTATGAGGAACGGCTGAGAGAGCTGGGGTTGTTTATCCTGGAGAAGAGGAGGCTGAGAGGAGACCTCATTGCTCTCTACAACTACCTGAAAGGAGGTTGTAGAGAGGAGGGAGCTGGCCTCTTCTCCCAAGTGCCAGGGGACAGGACAAGAGGGAATGGCCTCAAGTTCCACCAGGGGAGGTTCAGACTAGATATCAGAAAGCAATTTTTCATGGAAAGGGTCATTGGGCACTGGCAGAGGCTGCTCAGGGAGGTGGTTGAGTCGCCTTCCCTGGAGGTATTAAAAAGATGGGAAGACAAAGTAGTCAGTCAGGGACATGGTTAAGCAGCATATAGGAATGGTTGGACTTGATGATCTAAGAGGTCTTTTCCAAACTAGTGATTCTATGATTCTATGATCCCAGTACAACTATGGAAATAACACACAAGGAAGAGACCTCGGCTCATACGTGCAAATGCGTTCTCCTTATCACACATATTATTTGTAGGGCAGGTCATTTACCCAAAGGCTTAGCATAACATATCAGAGATTCCTGTAAGACTATTTATAAACTCAGCTGGCTCAGAAATAAACTGTGCTGTGATTCCCTAGTTTGTTCTACTGTCAAAAGCCCCAGCAGAATTGGCACAAAAAATATATCAAATCAGCCACTGTGTTTTTCTAAGTTATATCTTCTGTATTTGCTGTAGTGTAAACATCTTGATATCTATCCATTCTTACTCAGCATGTCCACTAAATATCAAATGGTGATTGTATCTTCTTTTAGGTGACAGGAAATTTAATGCAGAAGCTCACAATAGAAGTGTTCAATTCCCTGACCTTCAATATCTTTTTTTCTCATTTGTCTACCAGTATTCCATTCTGATATACTTTCTAAGCTTCCTAGAGCTTGCGGGCTTGCTGATCAAATGTCAAACATATCTCTAAACTAAACTGACTATTTTTTAGTTAGTTTCGTAAACTGCTCTAAAAAACCTCAGCTCATTTGTCTCCATGTCTTAGATCATAAAGTGATGGATAGTCACTCATATAAGTTGTAACCACTGTGGATATCTTCAGTACACCGATAACTCATGAATATTACTTTTATTGCCTCTGATTTTCCCAGTTTTTCTGGTTGACTTTGTTGTACTCCATGCCTTCCCACTGCTCCAGACACCAGCAGAATACTCCAATCTCACTGACTTAAGCATATTTTTCAGTCATTTATATTCTTTCCTTCTCTAGATTTCTGTAATCTCCTTTAGGACTACTTAATTTATTCCTCTGTTTTCTTTTTCACTCCAGTTATCTTTTCTCTGCTTTATGTAATCCTAAATTATTCCCAGCTTCTAAACACGTCTGAAGGGCAGAGTTGGTTTCTGAGTTTGCTGCATCTTCACGCAAACATCTAACACCTCTTTCCAGTAGTAACATGGTTCACCTGACTGCAGGTTCATCTCTTGTCAAAATGCGTGTAAGAGTAGCTTGCTCATATGTGAAAACATTTCCTTCTGAATTGTGAAAATAAGGTGGTAAAAGTCCAGAACTCTCCTGTATGTATAATCAGTAGCCTCCTAATTATTATTCTTACTGCTGGCTAAGTATGGGATATTTTGTCTTTTTCAATTCCCATGTTGTAACCCTTGTGCGAACAGAGAGTTATGGAGTACCAATGAATCACAGTGAGTTTTGTACACCCGTGACAGGTAATGACTGGGTAGAAGACTGGATGGGAGACTATAGTTTTATACACAAATCCACAGCATGACTTGAAAAAAATCACCAAGTATGTATTTTCAGAAACGACTGGGGTTTTTTTCAGGTTCCTGTCTGAGACACTTCCATTGTAATTTTCTGAGCTTTTCTGTTTTGTACAGAATTGGTCTGGTAACTATATGCATTTTTAATCTGGGATGAAACAGGACATTATACTACTCAGCTGCTAAGACTTCATTTGCTGCCACAAAGCCCAGTTAATGCTGAAGTTGTTCTAGTGCTTTGTGAAATGTCTATAAATTATTTATATCAATAGAAGTGCTCATATAAAAGATCAGTGTGGAATGCAAAAATTTTAGCTACTCATTTTTAAAATTAGTAGTGTAGTTTTCATTGCAAGAATTGATGATTTCAATAACACCTAAAAATATATTATGAGAGATAGAAAAATATCTTAAAGGATTTTACTAGAAATACAGAATCAGGACCTCCAGACTTTGTAAACTATATAAATAAGAGCTGAATTTTGGAATATTTATGTGTGTGACAAATGTAATATTTCGTGTACTCAACACACAAAGCCTGTTTGTTGAAAAAGTAGAATACATAATGTGGAAGGAATTTTAAATGTTTCTAGGAAACACTTTCTCCACAGTCATGACTAAAATCTGAAGATTCAGAGGGCTTTTAAGCAGGTTTAAAACATGCCTTGTCAGTGATGAAACACTCAATATTAGAAAGAAAAAAGCTTCCAGAAATCTTAGATTTGTTTTCCATTTTCTTAAAGAACAGTTTGTTTCTAAAAATCTGATTTAGATTTCAGTGTTACTGGAATTATTTAATAAGAAAGCTTTTAGATATTTAAAAGAAGTGCAGAAGAATCAACTCTCTTAGTGAAAATAATTGTGTGTTTCTGTTAATTCTGATGGAGCAAAATCAGTTCTCATTGAACAATAATTTTGTTTTGGTAAAATTAGTGTTTGAAATCCTCAGCAATCAGTTTGTATTTGGCTGGCTGCAGAATTGGTATCTTGAGATCAATTCAGGCTTTGAACAGATGACTGATTCACACATGGATACCTGACACTGGGCACCTACATGTATGTGTGCATCATATTATTTGCTTGACTTGCAAATGTATCACTCACAACTGCAAAAGCCTCAAAAACTGGATGTGTTCCAGGTGAACTGAATGATATATTAAGAAAGCTCCAAGGCTTTCCTTGGTCAAATTCCAGTCTGTCAGGCTCTCAGAGGGAAAATAAAACATGAAAAGCCCATCTTGCTGCTCTCATATCAAGTGCATATCAACTTACTGTTGCCTTTGGTTTACGTCAGCTTTTGGCAGCTCCTGACATTGTCAAAAGCCAAGTCCTAGTGCTGCAATAGGGCAGGAAGATTCTGCACACGAAGAGCAAAAGCCATCTTCTCTTTGATGGGATGCACTGTGTTAAGGCATTTGCCCCAGGAGGAGCCTGTGGGGTTATTCCTTCACCCTGCACAGCCGCCCATAGCAGGGAGGGTTTGGGGCTGACCGGAGAATGCACAGGGGCACTCTCAGTATCTCACATTGCATTTACTCCTGTGTATTCTCCCCACTGTGACATCCAGGAATGGCCTGGGCAGTCAAAGGGCATCCAAAGGTGGAGAGATCCCACCAGTTTCCCTATTGCTTTCATGATGCTGGTATGAAGAGTGAGATCAGCCAGAGCAGAGCCAGAGAAAGAGGATCCAGAAGGAGCCTGGACAGGAATCTCTTATTTGTATGTTTTTAGCTGGTCTTGCTCCAGACTGTGCTGAATAGTTCTTTACTCTCTTTCCTCTTCCTCAGTCTTTTCCATTCACCACCATTCCAATTCTTGCGAAGTATCCTTTCATTTTTTTTTTTTATAATCTTTGTAACTCATTGAAACTGAAAAATTACCTCTAGCACAACTGTGACAGCCACACTATGTACTTAGCTTGTGCTTTGTATCTGTTTCCCTCAAACTGAGGTCCTTTGTGAGCTTCAGACGTTTTGTGACGAGGTCTATCTACTGCTTTCTCTTAGTTCAGTGCCCAACATGGCAGAGCCCGTTTCTTTCTTGCATCGGGACTGCATAAAATTCATATTTAGTGAATACTATTGAGGCATTTGAAAGGTCCAGTTTGCAGCAGTACCCTGGCAGTTACGAACTCTGCAGGAGGAAATTCACATATCATGACATAGGTGTTGCCCCATATCTCCTTTTCTGTAGGGTGCACCTTTCGTGGTAATGCCAGGTCATGTTGACACATGGTAGTGTTTTGGAATGTGTGTTTTAATTGCAAGTGATTGCGAAGTCTGTGTTTTTGGATCTTTAATCAACCAAAATAAGAAAGGAACCACATTGTTTCACTGCAAAAGTGTTCTCTCCCTACCTTAAGATTTCAATGTTGGTCAGATTCTTGATTTGTGGAAAAGCTTTCCAGTTGTAATGTTGCTTCTACAAATGCTTCTTTCTTGCTTGCATAATTGTCATGGACAGCAAGGCTAAAATTTTTTACTAACTCACTTTTATTCCTTTTTTCTGCTTTTGTACCCTTGACAAGCTAGATATGGAAACAAGATTTAAAAATAGCATAGTAACATTTTTCATTGTCTTTTATCATATATGTCTTAATGAGTGATAAGCATTATACTCATGGGAGTTTACTGAATACTGGGTAGTTTACTGAATACTGGCAACTTTAAAGATTACTCAGGTCAGCCAGGAACTAAGTCAACATGATCTGGTATTCCCTTCCTATTGAACAGCATGTATCATTCTACTTTATTTAGAGCATGCTTTCATTTTATTAGATAGCAGAGAAGCATAAATGATGTCTGTTTACATTCCTTACTGATTCAACTTGAAATTCTGACCAAGTATGGCTTGAATAGTCTATAAAAAGAAATGGTAGTTTCTGGCTCTCAGACATAGAAAGGTGTTCCTGGAAGCTCAGAACCCAGAGTGCAAATCAGTTAGCTTTCTCAATGATTTTGAAACCTCAAATCCTTTGAAATAGTTGGCAGCTTGCCTGTTGCATATTTACAGTTACACAACTCTTCCTCTCTGTGACATTTAAAAGTTCCTCCTTCCTTTTTTCTTTATGTCCCTTGGCACCATCAAAACAACAGCTTCTCTCCCTCTCTCTCTTTCCCCTTTCCCCAGCCCTCCTCCCTCTAGCTCTCTCTCTCTTCTTGGTATGGCACATTGTTCTGTGGAAATGAGTTGTTTTGAGATCACACTTTGTTTTCCTGCTGTTTTTCTGGGAAGCTGGACATGGCACAAAAGATATGGGAACAGCTTATAGGAAATGGGTTTGTTTGGGGAAACAATAAAAGATAAACAGCCTGCATACCTCTCCTGTATGTTGGAAGGCATAGCGTACAGTATATAAAAACATTTCAGGGATAATTTTTCAATACAGTCCAAAGGAAAGTAAATAAACTTTGCATCTGTACAGCTCCATTTCATACAGTAATGCTTATTAGACACTTGGTCTTATTGTATATCGGGTCATATAAGCAAGGTATGAGGAAATGCAACTTAATGGTTTCTATTGCTGTGGTAAGTGCATATCTTGGAGTTCGGGCCTTGAGAGTGTCTTTATTTGCATTGACGTTCTCAGTTCACTTTTCATCAATGGCAGCAGATGGTCTCATTTATCCTTCCGGAGGTAATGTTGGTGTCATTGAGAAATACAGTCAGTATCAGAGCATGGCTTTAGTAGGAGTGGTAATCACTGGTTCAGAAGAGTTACTGCTGCAGGCAAGTCTGCAGGATTTTTCATGTTGCCATATCAAAGATCACCACATACATTTTGCTTTTCTTCTTTACATCTACAATTAAAAATTGGCCCCAACCTGTTTCTGCTGCATATTAGATTCAGCAGAAAACATGGTCACAGAGACACAAGTTGCTCAGTAAATTTAAAAATTGAATTTATTAGGAAGTTCTCAAAAAAAAAAAAAAGGAAAAAAAAGTGGAAAAGCTGGAAAATTTTCTAAAATAATTCTGTAATTTTGGATTGCTAATTTTGTTTAGAAAGGCAGTGTTTAAATTAAGTAGCAAGAATTCAATTTCAAAGTAAACCCACAGTTGTATTTGGGATTAATTTTTTTTGGAGCAATTTTTTTTTTGTGTATTTGAGATTTCTTGTTGCTGTTGTTCTGCTTTGTTTTGTTTGGGGACAAACAAAGAACATTCATTCCAGCCTTTTACTGTCATAGTTGTGAAACAACATTTTTCTTCTGATCTGTTGTTTGGCTACCTATCCAAGTGCAATATATCTGAAAACATACCAATCTCTTCATATGATCTCACAGTTAATGTTTGAACTAAACCAACAATATCCTTACTTCATACTAGTTCAGCAGAGCAGGCTACATAGACCTAAACATATTAAACATGAGCATGCAATTAACTTTACTGCTGTTTCACTAAGCACTCTCATATTAATTATTGCGCGCACAGAAATTACTTAATATTGTGGCATTTAATTTCATTAGTCATGTTTTGTAGCAAATGACTAAAATGGTGTGCTGAACTATGAATCAAGATATTCATTGTAAACAATTATAGGAAAGTATGTTAGGCTATACACTGCAAAGGTTATCGTGACAGGAAGTCATACTTTACATGCACAGTGGACGTACTTGGAAAGTTCATTCTGAATTTAGAAAGATTACCCACCTGAGCAATATTCCATGTGACTGTAAAATGGAGAATACAATGAGAAGCGTATAATGCTATACATGTGTATATTCAATGTATACACGGAAGATCCAGAATAAAAGGTGGCCGAGGAAATGGAAGGGAAACTAATGTAAACAAAGGACTTTCTATTAGTGCTGTGCAAAACTGGAGACTTTTCTTAATGTTGTGAATTCTTAAAAAGCAGTAGCCATTTACATTTTAATTCGTTATCTAACGCAGAGAAGTTAAACATGAAAATATAAAGAGAAGTACATTTGGAAATAAAAAGTGGCAGGAAAAAAAGTGGTTTAAGCAGTGTTTGCAAAAGTAATCAAGCAAGGAAATTACTTTCATAAATGTTGAATATAACAAATGTTTTCTAAATAGGAAGGTGAGAGTTTTAATGTGTATTAAGGTGAAGATAGGGGAGCATCTGTGACCTTGTCAACCTGATGCAGCAGGTAAGAGGATCTCCAGCTCCAGGGAGGCCCTGAGGAGGAAGCTTAGCTGCAGGAAAGCAGCTCTGTAGATGCTTGAGAATGGCTGCCCTGCTCAGCTGATTGTCATGCCTGGCTGCTGGTTTGAGGGAACCAGACAGATTTTGTGTGTAACACACCCACTGGACACCGTTTTTCCTCACAATGATTTCTTTGAGCTATCTAGTATTCCATTTGGAGCTAAGATCCTACATAACTGCAGTCTTTCCAAATAGAAAGTGATCTCTTCATCAGACCCACATGCACATGCACACACATACATGTGTGCACGTGCACAAACCCCATGCATAGAGGCAGTACAGGGAAGTGATGGGTCACCCAGAAGTTCAAGTTCATGGCCATCATCCAAGTGTAATTTCCCTAATGCTGTTAGGCATTCATAAAAACCAGAGATTCGCTGAAACGGAAACTAAGCTGGATACTCTTTTTGGTTTTACCCCTGATATTTAGTTCTTTGATTAATGCAATGGTTGTAGAGGTCTCTACATTCTTTCTTATACATTTTTCATCATATTGCTGATGAGTTTGCGTTTGCTACATAGTATGCCTTAGAGAAAAGTATTTTAATGCTTGTATTAGTTTTACTTTAAAATTTGTTCAGAGACTGAGGATGGAGTATCTAAAAACGTGTGTTTATATGTGTATGTGTATAATGGCAACATATAATTATATTTACAAATATGTATCTGGTGGGTCAGCCCACCACAGTTAACAAATATTAAACATAGTATAAATGTAATGTATAATCTCATAGTTTTGGCCAAGCATTAAGAAAAGGAGCTGCAAATGTTACGTTGTTGATAAAACCGAACAAATCTTTTGAATGAGGCAGAAAAAAAATCATGTGGTATCTTTATGTTAAGAATTTTATTGGTAAAGTTGCCAAAACCAGAGTGCCAGGGCAGTTACTGTGTTCAAGCCAAGTCTTTTGTTCTGTACTGATTACTACCTCCAGTAAACATGCAATAATTCCTGAAGACATCGTATTCGAACTGCTGGCCTACCCATGATACTGAACATTTTAAGAGGAAACATGAAGAGGATAAGATTGTATGCCTAAAATGGGACTGGTCCTTTGTTTTAGGCAACTGTTTTAGCCCTAACACTCTTTACCAATGTAATTTTGGGAAAATTATCATATTTCATAGAAGGTGTGGCACACAACCTCAACTCATTTCTGACTGGGCTGTGGGACACTATACAGTTCTGCCATCTGTTTTGCCGAAAATGTTTTGCTTGAAAGATTGCGGAAAAAAGCCCCAGATATTTGTCCCTTAACAAAGTAGAAGGTTGGCTGCTCTTTCTGACTGATAAACTCCTATCCTAGATAAGCAAGGTGGCAACAGGTTAGCGCTGGACTGAGGCATAAGTGAAAAGGAGTTTTGTATCAAAATTTTGCCAGTTTTCTAAGCATTTTAAAGCCCTAGAAGTTAACAGTCTAGCACGAAGGAGGAAAAAATTTCAGGCTTTCAAAGTTCGTAACTGACAATACTATCAAAATGAAAAGGAAGAAAAGTCTATTGTACTGACTGAAAAAAACAGTTATTCAAACTTAAGTGTTACAGCTCTTTATAGGGATGGAAGTGCTAAAATAAGCATACAAAGCTACAGATTCTTTAAAAATGCACATACAATATACAATCTGCAGGATGCAATTGTATTTTTTTTTGGCACTGATGAATTAAGGTTGACCTAATCGTTCAAGAATACATATTCTCAGCCCATCTGTTGATTGTGCTGCTCTAGCCCTGCAGCCATATAACTGTGTTCAACTGCTGGTGTGATAGGTAAAACCTGGTGTTGCCTCAACCTTTAAGTAGTTTACCAGCACTTTGCTCATTCAGAAAGAAAAATGGAACCACTCATCATTGTATAGCACCAGATCGTCTGCTTTATTTCCTGGGCTTTTTGATACAATCTTGTGAATTTTGAGGTCCACTTCCATTCAGAAGCCTGGTGCAGTTCATTGGTGGTTGTGTACAGGAATAGCTGCTGCCAGGCATACCCCTCTTGAAGTCACTCAAGCACTCACTGTGTACTGAGGTGGATGCAGGATGGAATCTTTTATGTCTACATTTGAACAAGCTTCCAGTGTTGCTTTGACGGTGTCCAGGGTATATAACATATGAAGAAGTTCCCTATTTCCGTTTCTTAACTCTCAGTTTGCAGTCAAACTATTCATTTGGGTTTTACTGTTGGATGAAGACTGCAGGTGAAATGATTGTGAAATGGCAGCTCTTCAAATAATATGCTCATGGATACTTCCCGGTCTCTGGAAGTTTGTGGTTCATCAGCTCTACTCAATGTGATAATTCTAGTGTGTGAAATGTAGGTTTTTCCCAAATATGTCACAGAGCTTGGCACGAAGGAGGTATGTTCTCTGAGCCAAGATCCATCTTTAGTGAATCTTACCAAAGTTTCCCTGTCTGCAATAGTGGAACAGTGATATTTTTTTCTTGTTATATGAAGAACTTGGAGTTGGATACCTAGTGCTACAAATATTACCCTGTGATGAAAGGAGGTGACAAAAATAGCTTAGGCAAAAATAGGATTTGCTGACATTTCAGGAATGAGAGTCTATATTAGAAGTGATGATAAAACACATAGTCTACGTTTGAATATATAATGTGTCAGAATTTGTTCATTTAGACACAGAAAGTTAAACCTTTAGGCTTATCCATGAGGCCTCTGTTCACTAACTGAGTGTAGTGAAGCCAGGCAGATGATTTACATGAAGAGACCTGCAGATCAGTCCTTAAATATCTACTGTTGTTTCCCAGAAATTAATCTAGCCCACACTTTCATAACATCATTTTGATGGATGCTTAATTAATCCTTTTTTTTAAGTGAGAATTTGGCAGTGGATCTCATTTGCTTCCAAACATCTTTTATAATTTTCTCAGCAAGAGGTGAAGATAATAGATAAGTGGCAGCACTGAGCCTGTATTTGGATTGCCATGGACATACAAGTGTTCTTTGCAAATAGGTGGGGGATGCTAGCCGAGCTGGCAATAAGATTATCATGGGTGGAGGTGAGGACAACATCTGTCTTTCCTATCTTGTACTTGCCAAGACTCTTTGTTGTTTCTGAACTCTCTCATGAATATAATAGGTGGATTTTTGTCTGATCTAATGAATCCAAGACTCAGAGATCTAGAAGAAAAACATATTCCAGATGTGTGCTGCAGTTCCCGACTCAGGTGACTGCATTTGAAGTAGTAACCCTTTCCAATATGTTCTACACACCATATTGAATATCTTGCAAAATGACCTCTTTTGCAAATGGTCACAATAGAGTTGTAAGAGCATCATGATTAATAAACTATAGAAAGGCTAAAACATCAGTCGTTTTTCCTTTGTTTCTATGGTTATTGCAATGAATCCAGGGCTCACAGACTTGGCTTTAAAGCAGAACTCCAAATTTAAGCGAGAATGTCTTTAAGAAGGTCAGCCACAGCTTACTTTGTCATGCAGTGATGCCTGTTGCAGATGTGAGCATAACAGAGTTTTGGACTGGAAGACTGCCTGCTGCTCTGCAAGGTTCTGGTGTCCAGTCTTGCGTGTGCTTTCTGTTCCAGCATGGAAATGACATTCCTGCCTGTTTGAAATTAGGTTTTCGCTCCAGATAAACAGCTTCCTAGAGCATCAGAAAGTGTTGTCTGAAGAAGAAGAGAAGACTAGAAAGTAAGAAGAGTGACTTGGTTAAGTCTAGAGTGTCTGTACTGAGGCACATACTGTGAGAAATTTTGCACACTTTCCCTTGTTCTTTTAGTTCGAATTGTATGTAACTCAATTGCACACAATTTCAGTAACAAATGCTATCAAGTATAGAAAGGATACTGAGTGCAAAAAATTATGGAAACACTCAGAACTAATTGCATGGTTTTAATAAAAAAATCTTTCCTCAGAAAAGAGGAAAGATCAGGTCCTCTTCAAATGTAACTTTTTTAGAATATTTTAACATCTGCAAAACATACACCAATGTGCTACAATTCATCCTTCTAATAAATGTTTTTGTGAAAGTTTTTGTATAGCAGCTTTTTGTCTAATTTAAAATGAAAATAAGTCCCAGTTTTTCAGAATTCCTTCTATTTATTTATTTAAGAATTAATTTTTCTGACCAACTGTAGTCATCTGAAAAGTGCTAGGAAAGTCTATGTTTGAACAGATTGTGGCTGTGTGGAAGTCTAGGTTTGTGCTTACATATATTATCATGAAATCATGTCACAGAAGAAGTAGAAGTTGTTTACATTAATGAGAAGTATCATAAAACTGGTATAAAAAATAGACTGCATAAATTCAATGACACATGACAAAGTAAATTAAAAGTTCTCCATTGCAGTGTTACTCCATCATAGTCAAGGGTAGCAGGTCCGTTTTGGCGTATGGGAGTGCTGACTCTAGAAGATGGACTCTACAAGCAATAAATGTATTGTATGGTCTGCAGCATCTTTCAAAATACAACGACGGTTGTTGCTGTATTTGTGTCTCCTCTTATTTCTTGCTCAGTGTCCTACTGTTTTGTGGCCAGTGTTTTTCAACACACTTATATGCTATTGCCTGTTAGGATTTTGACAGCACTGATCAGTCAGTTCTTGGCTTGTAAAGTTTTCAAAGCACTTTTTTTGAGCAGCAAATCACTTGATAGATTTTGAGTAGCCAAAGGAGATAAAAAAGTTCTGCTAAACCTTTTCTGTTACAGGGGTTCAGCAATAAGCATGGAAACATTGGAAGAACATTTTTAAAACCAAAGCTGAATGTTTTGAGATATACATGTATATACACATGTGCAGTGACCGGAGACATGATCCAATTTGATCACTGGATAAATGAATGGAAATGGTGTCACATCTAACATGGAAACTGGGTTAATGACATGGAGGGACTCAATCTTTGAACAAATGTATTTCTTGCACAAGCCATCACATTCCCTAATCAGAATTAACTTCAGAAAAAGTATCACTTCCAAAGTATCACTTCCAAGCCTCTAAATTATTTTAAAATCCTGCTGCAGTACTTCTTCCCTGATGAACTGCAGCACAAGCAAATTATTCAAGACAACTGTACACTTTGTTGTCGTCTTCAGCCATTTCTTAAGTTTGATCAAGCTTTAGGAAAATAAAGTCTTTGTTCTTAATTCCTGACATTGCATATAAAGGACAGGTCAGCTTGCATATACTTCTCATTATGGGAACTATTTCAATCACATTTCCTGTAACTTCATTTTTTTTAGGCCAAGTAATCTTGCATTTGATTAAGTAAACACCTTTGTCCTGATGACTTTATCCCTACTTTAAAGGCATTGCTGTACCTATTGTTCTACAAATTTGTCAGTCTGTTATTCTTTTTTTTTTTAACTTATCAGTGAGGCTTAAGTAATACCAACTTAGAGAAGACATTTTGTTCTTTTATTATTAGTACGGAAAGTCCAAGTGACAAACCAGGTTTTACATAGTAAAACTGATTAAAAAATCTTAATGAAGAAACAAATTTTTATGTTTTGAGTGCAATGTCATGAGGAATTATGTGGAGAAAGGAAGATGAAGTAAAGGAAATCCATGTCCAATATTGACCTCAAGTAATATTACCAATAGCTCTACTTCACAGACTTGCATGAAAGACCTTTCCCACCTGACACTGTAACCACTATGTGTTGATTAATTTACACATTACCCCAAATGCTGGTTAGTAGAAATTAAAGGCTTTATTTTGAGATGTTGTGAGAATATGTTATCATCATGCAAAATCCAGGAAGATAACTGATACAGTACTAAAATTATACCATGAAGGTACAAAACTTGGCAGTATTGAAAGGAGCTTTATAATGTTTCTCTTGCTTTATCCCAGTTACTCACTTGGCTTGATGTTGCCAAACTGGTCCAGAACCAGCATTTATATGGATGAGAAAAAAAGATTAACATGTTAATGAGTGAGAAGTATTTACTAGAAATAGAACCATCATCCATATGTAAAAAATCCATGCCAAACTGTCAGTTTTAAGAGTTTTGTCTGCGGCCAGACCATGTGGCTACTTTTCATGACAGCAAAAGCTGACAATTTTTATCTTATGTTTGGCCCAAGAGCCTGCAATTAGAATTAAGAACAGAAAACACATTTTTATGTCCCCGTATTTAAGAAAGAAATACCCATACTGCTTTTTGTCTGCTGTTCAGTACAGTAGTTTGCTGTTAGAGTCTTCCTGTCATGGTTTATGTAAGGTTAGGGCTTGAAGGCTTTAATTAGTAAAAAGCAGTCAAGGAATGACAAGATTAAATGATCCCTGCAAGGAGCAGCTGAAGGGCATTTTCTGTCTGTTTTAGGGGGATACCAAAATACGCCAGCTTTCAGACATTCTCGTAAATCTGAGAAATTCGTTATGCTTTCCCACAGTATGAGTTAGACATGAGGTTATATCAGGTTGTATGAGCTCTGATTGTTCAGCATCACTGTATCCTGCAAGATTAGTGGATTCAGAAATGCCTGGGCAAAAAGCCTCACCTTTTAAGATCACTAAGAGGAAGAAAGGCAGCAGTTGCCAAACATGGACACATACCTCCCATATGTGTGTTGCACAAAAATTTTCCCATTGCATGAGGATAAGCCAGGACCACATGTTTCATCTGTAGTGGTTGCTGGTACATTGAAATTGATGGTCCTGCCTGTATTGGAAGGAGAGTCAAATTGTTGTGTAGTTATGCTGACTCCTCAGAATGATGCAAGAGCATCAGGTGGCCAGTTCAGCTTTTGCACTCCAGGGAGAGGTGATACATGTCCTACTGTTCTTCAAGAGAGGCCAGCAAAGATCAGTGAGGACCTGGAGTGAATTATCAGAGATTCTCCTTTGTATAGTACTCATTAAGGAGCCTTCCGCTTAAGGACCGAGCCAACAGCATGCAGAGTTGCAGAAATTCAGTTATTCTTACAGAGCCTTTACAGATCTGTCACCAGGCACTAACTGATAACTAGCAGGATGAAATACAGCTGACTGTTTGCTGTTAAATCAGAACAAAATTCTATCTAGCAAACTGAAGGGGTTTTGTCCGTTAATAACCAGGCATTTTTTCCTGAAATGTGACATCTGAGTCTCGTTCTTGGGTTCATTTATGTTTTTCTTGGGTTTGTCATAGTCTTTTAGATATCCACACAACCCTTATAAATTGGGCTCATGTTTCCAGCATTTGCTGTCCTCTTTGGGAAGTTAAAATGCGTGTACTTTCGCTCTTTGTACAATGTAATAGGCATCCATAGCGCAAGCAATATTTACTGTCATTAGCAATGCCAATAAACAGAAAAACAGGGCAGGGGAGAGGGTTGTTTGTGTACATTTACCCTAAGTATTCCTAAATAAACTTATATTAGGTGGAGACAGGTTTAAAAGGAAGTAGAATAAATTTGCTTTGTTTCACTTGTATAGAGGAGGAGGAGAAATATGTACACTATATAGCATTCAATACCTGTTTTGAAAAGGTCTATTAGTAAATGGCTTACAGAGCAAAATAACATTCTGCCTGTTTCATCTGCAATCTTACATCTGCTTTCTCCTGGATAATTAAGGCTTTCATGTATTTAGTGGAACTATCTCTTCCGAAATCAATGTTTCATACATGGCTTATGTATCAGCTCTACAGTGTGTCAGAGAAGAGGGAACTGTTCAGTAAATAGTATCAGGTGTGGGAGACCAGTCTGTCTGTGCGTGTGTGCGCGCGTATAGATATATTTATGTGTATATGCGTATCTTCATGAAAAACTCTCATGACCTGTTGAGAAAGAACTTTTTATTTCCTTCCAGTTTAATGCTTTCATTCTTAAGTTCTTGTGATATGATATATCGCTGCTACATTACCATCCCAGCACACCAAGTTCCCGTGCTGTCTCTCAGCACACTGTAGCCAGGGAACAACCTTTCAGGAACAAGGAACCAGCACCCACCTCCACATGCATCTCCTTGAAAAGCAGGAGCCTTCTACAGGTTTTACCAGAAATGACTCATCAGAAAAGCTTCACACCAGAAGCAGCAGCAGTTTTTAGCACACCTGGGCAGGCCAGAGACCTGCAGGAGTCTAAAGAGACATGGTAAAAAGAAGAGATGCTATTCTGGCATCTCTTCTGTTTCACAGAAGCACATTCATACCCCCAGAGACCCAAGAGGCAGCAGTATGGTAGCTGGGCACAAGCTGGGGGAAGAACATGCAAAGCAAGGGTGCTAGCTGGAGAGTTAGTGTAAATGGTGAGTTTGGTGACCTTTGCGCTTAAACAACATCTGAATAGCAGTTATGAAATGGTAAAGATCACTGTCTGAATTTTGTGTTCTGGTCTGTGGTCGGAATTAGCATTAGTGATTCAGTCCAGAGTCTCATGACATTTGGAGTGAAGCTTGAGATCCCATTCCTCAAGTCCAGAGATTAAGGGGTGATCTCCATTTTCATGAGAAATAATGAGGAGAAAGTGATGCTCCAGCCCTTGTAGTTGCAGGGAAAACTATGAATATTAACAGAATTCACCCTGGGGGCTCACAAACCAAGTGAACAGAAAGGATGTTAAATGTATACCCCCTTAAAAAGAACAAATGCAACTTCTGATTTTTAGGGCAGCATGTGACTGTGGTCACTTATGCAGAGACCTACTTTCAGCAGATGTGTAAGGTAGGAGCTTGCAGGCAGCCACCTGGCTTTCCAGATCCAGAGGATTTCTCTCTCCCCTCTCTGCTATGTCCTTCTCCACCGACAGGACCACATGGTTTTATTGTGGCCTGTTAGCAACGTGATGGCATGGGCCCAAAAATGCTCTTTTGTGAGTGTGCTGTGGCAGAGGAAACACCTTGGTGTGGCTCAAGCTTCCCCCTGCCCCTCTATCCCTTAACCTCAGAGTTCTAGCCACCACCAGCTGGCTGCCTCCATGGCTGCTGTTATCTGTCTCTTTGTACACTTGAACCTCCTGCACCAGACCAGGGCTGGGGCTTGCTCCCCGGCTGCTGGCAACATGCCAGAGGAG
Source organism: Piaya cayana (assembly GCA_013389865.1). NCBI lineage: Eukaryota > Metazoa > Chordata > Aves > Cuculiformes > Coccyzidae > Piaya > Piaya cayana. Next base: position 479,226 of record WAAB01025403.1, read on the forward strand.
GGGTTGCCAGAGTGGGAAGAAGGAGTAGTGCTTTGGGTTAGTGTCCATGTACACCGTTATGGCCTGTATTCACCTAAAGTATCCCCTGGAAACTGGAGACTTCACAGAATCACACAGAATCACTAGGTTAGAAAAGACCCTCTGGATCATCAAGTCCAACCATTCCTATCAATCACTAAACACTGCCCCTCAGCACCTCATCCACTCATCTTTTAAATACCTCCAGGGAAGGCGACTCAACCACCTCCCTGAGCAGCTTGTTCCAGTGCCCGATGACCTTTTCCGTGAAATATTTTTTTCTAATGTCAATCCTGAATCTGCCCTGGCGGAGCCTGAGGCCATTCCCTCTTGTCCTGTCCCCTGTCACTTAGGAGAAGAGGCCGGCACCCTCCTCTCTACAACCTCCTTTCAGGTAGTCATAGAGAGCAATAAGGTCTCCTCTCAGCCTCCTCTTCTCCAGACTAAAACTCTAAGATTTCCCTCAAATGGTTGGTTTTAGAGAAGAAGCCCCCCAAACCTGGGCTGTGCTGAGGGTCAGGAGGAAGGTGGGACCCCAGACTGGATGCCATGGCCAGGGGGCCACCTCTTGAGCAGAACTGGTCCCTTGAGCAACATCAGCCCTTCCTGCAGGTTCCCAACGGGCCTAGGAGTGCTGCCAGAGCTGAACCTCTGTGCCACTTCCTTCCCACAGCTCTACTGGGATTCAGTTGGTGCCAATGCAAATGCGTGGCTGTGGGGAGAAAGGGAAGTCTTTCTGGCATCTGTCCAGTCTCAAGACAGCTGTGATGGCAGCCACCCCGAAACCAAGGGCACATGTGAACCCTGGTTCCCCCAAGGACCATAACCACAGTGCTGCTGTGGCTGTGGCAGGCAGCTAGAGATGCCTTTCCTACAGCACTGGAGTGGGATGCCCAGCTGGCCAGCCCACAAAGGGTTGCTGTGAGAGGCAAAGATGAGAGAGGGGTAGCTGGTGGCCATGGTGTCCTCTCAGGTCTGAAGGTACACACCCCCACTGAAGCCAGTGGTGGATGCTGGCATAAATACCAAAGTCCCTGGATCAGAGGTTGCACCCAGCTGTATCTAAGCTCCCTGTCCAGAAGGGGCTTGGCCTTGATCCCAGAGGAAGGAAGAGGAGTTCCCAGTGAGTCAGCAAGAATGGTTTTGGTCACTTCTTTCAGTGGCAATTCAAGCAGCAATAGCAGTTTGCTTACACACCCAGCAGATTTGGCCCTCTGCATCCCTACCTGCAACACAAGAGGTCCAGGTTTTGCTGCCTGTCTTGCCCTTGCCTCCCTTCCGGCTCTTCCTAAGCATTTAGTACAGTGTGTTTATGCCTTTTCTTAGTCACTGGTGGGAAGATCTTCCCTGGGGAGAGGCTAGCCTCCCTCTGTTTACTGACAACGTGACAACTGACACCATGAGTCCTCATCTCCACCAACAAAAGTGGCATCCTAAAAAAGTAATGAGTACTTAAGCATGCAACTGGCTGTTTATCTTCTTGTAAGAGGGACAAGCGCTTTTTTTTTCTTGGTGGTTATTGTAATGTCTGCTCTGAAACATGGTCACACTGACTTCTTTTCTCTGGTTTGCAGGAAGCATTATCAGTGGTGAGTGAAGACCAGTCTTTGTTCGAGTGTGCCTACGGATCGCCCCACCTTGCAAAGACAGAGATGACAGCCTCCTCCTCCAGTGAATATGGACAGACATCAAAGATGAGTCCACGTGTTCCACAGCAAGACTGGTTATCGCAGCCCCCAGCCAGAGTCACTATCAAGATGGAATGTAACCCAAACCAGGTTAATGGGTCAAGGTAATAAGGCCAGTGTTACTGGGCTCAAATACACTTTTTCTTGTGATGGATATAGCTCAGTTTTCTAAACCTGTGAATCTAGCACCATTTTAGATGCCCAAGACATCCCACCTCACCACCAGATGATGTTCTAGAAGACTGTAGGTCTCCCATACATTACGGGTCACACCTCCCAGCCCTGTTCAGGTGTTACAGAGTGTTTCAAATGGTACTGCAGACACAGGCAAATTATGATTGTGTGCAATACCTTTTTGTATGTTCTCTATTTGTGGATCATTTTGGATGTGAACTTACATTGCACACTAGGTGAAAAAGGTTATATTAAAGTCAACAAAATGTGAGTTTACTACAGTCTGGGGCAGCACCATTGATCCATCTAAAGGTGTGACATGTGTGATCTAACACTCAATGGAAGCTGTCAAAATACAATAGTTTGGGTAGTTGACTTTGCTCTCAATATAATCAGAGAAGCATAGGAAAAAAATTATTGTAATGGCATGGGAAATGAACTATTGATCTTTACTTTTTACTTACTATAACCATAGTACCAAAAAGCATAACTGTGGACTTGAATTTAAGAAAAGCTCACACTGAAGAAACAGCATATGTATGAAGGCAAGCAGGGGAGTAGAAAGGAACAGGAAAAGAAATTACTCAGCAAAACAGGCAGTAGCCATAGCATGTCAGTGCAATAAGTGCAGTCTCTGGAGGTTGTTATCAATTAATCTGAAAGAGTAATGCTGTGGATTTGTGGATATTGACTGGTAGCTTTCCGAAGCATATGATCACTCCGTGGGATTTCTTCCTTCTGAAAAAGCACAACGAAGACTTTTTTTAAGGAAACTATCCAAACAAGTGCTTTCCTGTTTAAATAGCTGACTGTCCAAACAGTTTTCTTTTGGTGTTGCTGAAGGGCAGAGATCCAGAAAGAGTTAGTTGCTCACAATTGTTGGGGAGGTCCCAGTGAAACCTGTGCTTTACATCTCACCTGCCTACTCATCTAATCTCCCAGCATCAATTGTTTAGTCAAACCGCAGCCATGGGCCCTGTGGTTAATTCTAACACTTGCTGTGCTAGTGTGATGAGCACCACAAGCAGGGCAAAGTGGTTTGACAGCTTATCACACCTGCACTTTCAGTGATAAGGATGGAAATTGTGCTGAAGTCAAATCAGAATTGCCAGTGAATAGTCAAAGATTTGAGATACGTAGTAATAAAAGGTGGTCTGAAATTACAGAGAATTAGGGGAAGTCTTCTTATAAGCCTACTTATTCAGACCAAATTAAATGATGTTTTAAAAGGGGTTTTTTTGGTGGTTTTTTTTTTTTTTTTCTAAGCAAATGAACAAATACAATCGCAAATGATCTCTTCCTAGAATTACCTTTAAGTGTTTGTTCTGTCATCTCTGTAAGGGAACTGATCACAGTTTTTCTCATTGTAATTTCCACAAAGTGCATTAGAGCAGATAGTTAATGTTAGTTGTTACTGAGATTAGTGGTAATAATTTGTAATGCTAAACATAACTAAAGGTACACAGACTCCTACCTTGGCATACTCCCAGATCTTAAGGAAGAGTCTAGATTGTATGGATACATTTGAAATTGTTGGTCAATCAGTTTTTTTTTTTAAAAAATCAAGTGAGAATCCTGAATTTGCTGTCTTGGATTCCTGAAATACATAACTAGCCTCAATATTAGAGCTTGTTTGTGAATCACAGGTATCTGGCTGCTGCTGTGATGGTTTAAGGGAAAAGCAGTGCACAGTAATACCATCTTTTATTAGTGGAGATCTTTTCTTATCTAATGCTTTTTANCTATTTTAGGGTGCCTGGGGAGGCAGCTGAGCCTTGCCTTGCTGACCAAGAAGCCTGAAAGTACCATTGTGGATAGATGGATGCTTAGGAGTGCAGCTGGGAGAAATTTTGTGCTCAGTGCATTTCCTGTGCCAAAGGATAAAAACTGAAGTAACCAAGGGAGCTGGGAACTGCAGTGAAGCCACCAGAGCAGTGTCCCAGCTGCAGGGCTCAAGTTAGGATCCCTGTCTCTCACCTATACTCATGGTTCATGTTTTACTGCCTGCCTGGCAGCCCAACTTCAGGAGGCAGGACAGGGTGGTCTCATGTTCAGCATGTTTTACAGCCTGGTGAATTGGGGAGTGCACTCAGTTTGGGATCTCGCTGTACATATCTCCCAAATATAAAGTATGTTCACCTTGTATATGTGAACTCATGATACATTCCAGAAATGTACAAGCATTCAGAAGCTCTGAGTTACACTTGCTGTTTAGACGTATCTTCATAATGCTTGTAATTTCTTCTTCCTTTATGCTATTTTCTGTTAGTATGTGCATGGGCTAAATCACTTACTTAGGTTGATAATTAGGCTACCTGCACTGCTAATAGACAGGTATTGGATAGTGGTTTAGGCTGCCCAAGTTACTCTTCACAAAGAGATATTTGCCTTTGATTCAGAGGTATCCTGGCCTCTGCAGTAGCCACATAAGATGTTTGTGTGTGTGATCTGCACTGTTAAAGCAGAACAAGCCATCTACTGTTGCAAGGATATATAATCTGAGCATTGGGGGAATTGTCTTTAAATCAATTTTTTTTGATTAGTTGTGAGGCATGATTTTCATTCATATTTTTTCAGCAGCACTATTTATTGCTATAATGAGGTGGCACTCAGGGGTAGCCACAGCATCTGGAAGCCATGACATGCTTTTGCACCTTCCTGACCACCTTTACAACCATTACAGAAGTAAAGAGATGAAAAGAAGAAATTTTTTGTGCCTCCTCTCTAAAAATTAGCATTAAGTCTACCTACTCCATCATTAGGACTTAGAGTTCAGTGCAAATCAGTTGAGCAGCACATAAAGACTAAGTCCGTAATTTTTCTTTGAAAACATCACTCAGAGGTGCTTAACGTGGCCACCATCGGAAAGTGAACAGCTCAGCAGTGGCCATTCTTTCCCAATATCAACCAGGATTTGAGCTGGCACATGGACTACATTGCTGGAAGAGGCTGTACAGATTACTGCTTTGAACTGCAAAATGTTTTTGCTCAGGACACTGGTTTTCTAAAGGGTGCATTGTGGTTGAAAATATACTGGGAAGAAATGTAATTCTTTCTATATTGAATCAAAAATAACCTGCAGTGCTGGATGCAGGGTTTTGTTTATTAAGCTTGAATTTGACAGCCTCCCGTTTTGACAGGGCAATGCAAAAGTTGCTAAGTGGACAGAACAAAGAAAATGTATACTTCTCTGCAATTCCTAAGATATGACATTATGCTGAAAAATATACCAAGAAAAATAATTTATAGACTACCAAAGATAATATTGCATGCTTGTACTTAGCCCAAAAACATTGTTATTACATACACTTTATATTTAATCAGAAAACTGTTATTTTAGAAGACCTGACATGCCTGAAAAAAGATATCTTAATAGTACACTTTTAATAGAGAATTAATATTGCCACATAACAAATATAAATATGTTATGGTATTTCTAAAACTCATATATGTGTGTGCACATAATATATATAGTTTTAATACTTTGGGAATTGTAATGCTTCTTAGTATGCAATATTCCAACTGTAAAAAAAGTGTGTATGACTCAAACCTTGCATAAAATGGAATTACGTACTAGTAAAATATTGTTGCTAATTGATCGTAACAAATATTCTGACATATTGAGTAGGACTGTCAGTATGGAAGTCACTACAGGTCAGTGTGATATACAAATCTCTTACAAATCTGAAAACAACTTTTTCCTTCCTGAAATCACTCTTTGCTTTTGCCATTTGTGTGTTGGTGTTTCCTGACAGATTATCTGCTTTCATCACATATGTAACATCAGCCACAATTTCTATGCACAGATTAGTGTGGTACCCTGCCATTCTCTAGGCTACTTTGCATTTTCTTTTGTGCAGAAGCCTTACTTAGCCTGCTCATTCGCAGTCCATAAATCTATTTCCTAAAATGAAATGCTCAGTTCTTAAAAATGATTCATATGTTAAAATTCAACACATGCAGTAGCTATAGAATTTGGAGCTGCTTTCCATTTTTAGTAAAACTGTACCTTCTCTGTTTGCCCCAGTTTTAAAATCTGGTTGTCCCAAAGGTGTCTAAAGTACTACAGCCACACCTGCAGAGGTGCATCCTCTAGGATCGCTGAATCCTTTGCAATTGTCTTCCTACAGGGAATCCTGGGTCTGGATACTACTGTGTAAAGAGAATGTGAAACAGGGTACCAGATTCCACAAAGGGATAACAAAATAATAGTTAGCTTTATGATGTTTTTTCTATCCATCTCTCACTTCTCTCCTGTGTTAGGCTCCTTCCTGTCCATATATTCTGTCATCTGGAGGGGGTTATAAAATTTTAGGAGCATACTAAACCTCTTATGTATCAACAATTAAGTAACCATTCAAAGTTGCAGTGTACTCACTTTGCTAGGACTCTCCCTAGCTATACTTTGTCTGTAATTGCCCTACATTAAATCTCAAAACCTAACAGTCTTGAAACTGGCTTTACTGTGAATACAGAAGAAATAACACTGAATGAAATTAAAGGGGTTTTTTTTTTCCCATGTGCTGCAGAGGGATTAGCTACACAGTTTTCTTTAACAGTAACAGTATTTTTAAAGCTAAGCCTTGCTGCATAGCACCAGAAAATATAACCTAAGGGCCTACCTTAAATTCAATAAAGCCAGAAGAGTTTAAATTAAAGCTATCATGTACATAGCTGTTGTTGCATATGTAATAGAGATTGTCATAACTGGTATCAAAATGAGTTTCTTCAAATCCACTGTTTTGGCACAGCCATTGTATTTCTTCCAGGTATGCAAATCTAATGAGACCTTTTGTGCCACCATATAGTCAATCTTTCACCCAAATGTAATACTCTTTCCTGCTGTTTATTGCTCTTGAGTTAGACTAAGAGATTCACCATGTTATAGTAAAGCGGTATAAAATAAATCTGGAGATTGCATATGTCATACTGTTAGTTACTTCTGTGCTTATTGTTCTTTACATATTTTATCAAATTAAGTATGAGAAATTCTATTACAATGAAGGAATGTGATTCACATTATGCATTCAGGGTGAACTTCACTCCTGTACAGATGCTGTCAGAAGGCCCTGGGTACTGCTTAAATGACATTTAAATCCGTGGATTTCTCAGTGGTCTCTGCACACTCTTGCATGGGACTCCACCTTTGACATGGGTGGGATTGCACAAAGGTAGCATGGAAGACCTACATTTACTGGTAGGCAATCAATCTTTTTAAGGGAGGCTGAAGTGCAATGTAGAGTCTTATTCAGGCCACAGGTAAATTTCACTTGCTGTGAGCAGTGTGATGACCTCATTGAAAAAGCATTTGAAAGTTAGCTGCAGTGAAAGCACAGCAGTAGTTTTCCAACATCAGCCTGGCTGATACAGAAGGTTTAAAGAAATGTCAGAAATAATTAGTTGTTATTAAGATTTAATCATGTGTAAAATGTTTTTTAAGCACTACCAACTGTTGCTCAAAAACCATTTGAGAATTACATTATTATTTAATATGTCTTTTTTTTGCTGGCTCTTTTGGGAAATACCATTTTCTCTGCATATTACTGTTCTAAATTTTCATTAAAGAGACTCTGTACTAACTGAGTTTAGTGCATCTCTCACACAGGTGGACTTTTTCAGAGTCCAGAGTGACCTCAAGTTTTTGTTTACTTTTTTTCCTTTTTTCCTTGGTGTAAAGTTTCAGAAGTGGTAGCCCTTTTGTGCTATACAAACCAGCAAATTTGAATGGTAGCAGCTGAGGGACCTTGCACAGTCTAGCCCTCTGCCAGCTGATGTGACCAGCATTCATCTATATGGGGCTCTGTATTGCCACCACAATGAGACCATTACACTCCTAGGATCCAGGCTGATGTGTTTTAAACTATTATAGATGAGACACCTCTGCCTTATGCTCCAGTCTGTGGTATGATACTTGTGGATCTAGATATAGTATTTTCACACCTTGCTTGCATCCAAAACATGGAGAAGTGGAGTCAGTCTGCAATAATCGCCCTGACATCACTTGTTTTTCAAGGGCATGTTTTTTTCCATCGCTGGAGCACAACCCTGCGGGTGAGGCTCAGGGCCATCCCTTCCACAGCTGGTGGTGTACCACTAGCATGCAGCTCTGGTATTCTTGGTAAACCTCAGATCAGACTAAACAACAACCGTGGTCCAAAATCCATAGCAGTCAATGGGGCTCTCTCCTCTGTCTCCAGCAGGGCTTGAGTCAGGCCCTACGTCAGTACACAGCAAAGCTGGGAGATCTTTTTCAAGAGGATAACTTTCCTAATGCATTTATTGGCGCCACCTATATAAAGTAACATTAATCTTGGGTAAAAAAGACGTGGTGTTAGTTATCTCACACTGATAATCTTTTTTCCCAGTGACTGGGTGGTTGGTGTACTGGCTGCCTACCAAACTGGAAAAACTGCAAATTGAGGATCTTCTTCATGTAGGGCTTTATATGTGGGTACTTCAAGAAGTTCTTCTTTGCTCTGAAAATCCACCAGCTTAACATTTGTTTGCAAGTGTGTCTGCATGATTTGGCTCTGTTCTTGAGGCAAACGTTGCCAAGGAGAAAAACAAACCCAGCACACCACTACTATGCCTACTTTTTTGGAGGGTTTTGGGAGGTGCTGGGCTAGCAGGTGCTAACTAAGAAGCATTCCACTCTGGGATAATGTGTTCATTCATAAATGGCACAGTTATATTTTGAATTGATCACTGAGGCTTAAATTGTGCACTTAGCTTTAGGAGATGGAGGGAGATGAGAATAGCCAGAATTTCAAAAGTGCTAAGCAAAAAAAGCTCTCATGTGGGTAGTGAAACACAAAACTAGTCTTCAAATAATGACACAGGATCCCACAAGAGGTATGATCACTGTCATTATTCATGACTATTGCTATCATTACTGCTTTATTTCCAGTACACTATTACTTTGTCTAGAGCAGTGATTATGGTGTTCCCCCAGGCTGACATGGTACAAGCACTGTCAGTAGGTAGGTTGTCTTCAATCCAGCACATTTGGAGATGAGTCTTCTTCTCTCCACTTTTATTAGTAGGTGTTTAATTTTGATCAGCATAGTATCAGTGGGCGTGTTCAGTATTTTAAGTTTGAGAACAACATTTTAAGACAATGACAAAGGTGAGTAAGAAAAAGAAAAGTAGCTAATCATTGACTTTACTGTTTCACACCCATCTGCTTCACAGCCCAATACTGCTAATCAGGAAAATCAGCAGACATACCACAGACATGGGGAATTATGGTTTCCATAGAAGATGTCACTTCAGTTTATGCCTGGCATGCCCTACTTTGCTAATTTTCTATATGATCCCTGTCCACAAAAGACGGCATATGTGGTTTGGGAAGGGCCCTGTCTTCTGGTATTTCATATTTTATGAAACCACAAATACAACAGTCTTACAAATTCTTGAAATGAAATACTATTTGAGAAATGTAATCTGTTACCATTATAATAGAATTTCTATAAAAACAATAAAAGAAAAACAAAAGAAAATAGGTCCTGAAAGTTATAGGCCAACTGGGAAGTCATTGTGGCGTTGGCCTAGCTATCATCATGTCAGACTTCAGCCTTCTCCCAGGCAGCAAGCTAATTGTAAATTACATATATACAGAACATCATTTCTTAGCTTTGGCTTTTAGTGACCCCTTCCCTTCTTTCCCTTTCTTCACTCCAACCTCACACATAAGAAATACTGAAGTGTTTGCACTAATGGAGAAATGACAACGTGCAGTCAAACTTAAACCATCTGTTTCCCCACTCTGAACACAAAGAGCCAGGCTGGTAGTATTTATAGCTTGACTGGCCTCTAGTGAGCCAGACGCTGACTGCCTTAATTTGCCGTGATGGCCTTAAGGCTTGAAGCAGCTGTGGACTGGAAGATAGTCGGGGAAAGTTAAGCAAAAACACAAAAACAATAAAGAAAAGGTTGTTTCAATTAGCAAAATTTATTGTTTGATTGAAAATGAATGGCTGTTGCATATACAACTCAATAAACAAGCATCTTTGTTTTGTTTACAGAAAACCAACAGCATTGCATGTGTTGGCATGTGGTGTTTGCTTCCTCAAGAAGGGACCAGAGGCGCCTCTGTGTGCCATGCTGTGATGTCTCTGAGCAACCCCTGGGCCAGCCCCACACAACCCTGGGCACCTACTGAGCTCAGGACAGGCCACACAGTGGTGTCTTTCCCTGGATATGATGCTATATGGTATGGGGCTGCCCCAATCCTAGCCTTTTTGCAGCCCTGGTCTGTTAGGACGGTTGAAAACCATTTTTGGTTGCCCCTGTATAGCCCTGCATGAAGCTGTGCACTTCCATGACTGTGTGGCACAGTGAGGACTTTGGTTTTCCTTTTTTTTCCTTTTCTTTTGTCTTCTTAGGACTGTTTTTTGACACTTCATAGCAAAGATAAACAGACTGTCATCAGCACCAGTTTAAGCTATCTTTAGTAAGTGGCACGGTTCCTGAGGAGCTTTTTTCCTTCTACAGACCTCGGAAGCTTGCTCCCACCCTGCCTGTCCCCTTTCCTATGGGTGAGTCTTGCCTTCACACAGCCACCCTACATGGGTGGGGGAGTGACTCAAGTTACAGATACTTACCCACTCACACATTTATTTACTTACTGGCTAGGGAAGTACTCTCCACCCCAATTTGCTAAGCAGTTGCTTGAGAGCCTGTGTGAGCATCCCAGGGATATTTTGATTGGCGTACATTTTACTGGAGAAAAGGAGGGTGAGGGGAGACCTCATTGCTCTCTACAACTACCTGAAGGGATGTTGTGGAGAGGAGGGAGCTGGCATCTTCTCCCCAGTGACAGGGGACAGGACAAGAGGGAATGGCCTCAAGCTCTGCCAGGGGAGATTCAGGCTCGACATAAGGAAAAAATTCTTCACTGCAAAGGGTCATTAGGCAATGGAACGGTCTGCCCAGGGAGGTGGTTGACTCACCTTCCCTGGAGGTGTTTAAGACACTGGTGGATGAGGTACTGAGGGGCATGGTTTAGAGATTGGCGGGAATGGTTGGACTTGATCCGGTGGGTCTCTTCCAACCTGGTGATTCTATGATTCTATGATTCTATAAAATGCCTCTGTTATGCTGGAGTCTTCTGCAGGGAATTTTGCAGCACTTTTAACAAGAAGCCTTGGAAGGGAAAATAAAACTTCTGTTTTCCTTTCAGCAGGGCAAGTGTGGTGGTGGTCACACAGCAGATTTAAGGGCAGGTGCCTGTACAGGAGTAGAGGGCTTGGTGCACTTGCAGGGCTTGGCCTGGTGCCTGCACAGAAGAAGCTGGACAATGAATGTGCATGGTGGAAACCTAGCTCTGTCAAGACAAACATTAGGGTCTCTGGTAGCTCCACTGGAAGTGCTTTTTAGAGTCTCTTTTTGCAGCTATAGGGAATACCACTAGTGCCAGAGGAACAGCCTTTGTCTGCTAGTTCAGCCACACTCCTGCATTGGTGGCTGAAGAGCATGGGCTTCTTCTCACTGAAGAGGGTCAGGCTGTCCCTAGAGATTGCTGCCAAAGGGGAATTCAAAGAGGGATCAACAGGATCCCTCTTCAAATGCCACTGTTGTGGCAGGTCTGAAGGGATGTGAACCCCACTGATTGACAAAGTGGAAGACGGTGTAGAGAAGAGCAGGGAAGAGAGTTTGAGGCTGCAGCTATGTAACCTTTTGAATTGATATTGTAGACTAAAGAATGTCAGATATGCTTTAAGAAACAGCGATGTACTTCAAGGTAAGAAATCTCAGGCAAGTTTTGTTTTTTAATTCATGTGCCGCTTTTTCAATGACAAACCATTTTTGGGGGGAGGCACTGATGAAATATACTGTAGCTTGAGTAGTTGCAGTGGATGGACATAAGCCTAAGAAATGCTTTGCAATGTACTCAATATGAGCTGAAGTTTACATGATGACATTTTGGCTGAATACGAATTTATATATGTTGGCCCCAATTATCTGAGGTAGTTGGCTTTGTGCAGCTCTCCCACTGCTCTTCCACTTGTATATAAGGTCAGGGATGAAACATTACAGCCTTTCTGGGGCAATTCCACTCTTTCTCAGATCACTGGCACTATGAAACAGGGCAGAGAGGTGAGGAGAGGAATCTGTATTCTGCTGGACAGTATCATGTTTTTTCACCAGAGCCTTGCAGAAAAAAACATTCCTAGTAGCTCAGTATGCCCTCTGACCTGGCCAGATACAGCCTGGATGGGGACCATGCATGGAAAACTCTTAAAAGATATTCTTACATCTCCCTGCTATCCTGAGACCCCTTTTCTATAAGTTATCTCAGTTACCCAAGCTGTGGTTATTAAATAAACTTATAAAGACATGTAGACAATTGGAGAACATACTTTTGTCATTTAGTTCCTCTGGAATTTAGAAATATTAAATAAAGGGGTTTATATTATGGGTATGTCACAGAGATCATGTAAAATTTTGCTGATTCCTAAGCTGTGTTTTTCTGACACCTGGCATTTTAACACAACACAGGTGTTTTACATCACATGTGAAAATAGTAGCAGAGTGAAAAGGAAAAAATGTGTTTCATACACTTATTTATGAACTTACATCTGCTTTCATCAGAGTCAGTGGTTGGCAAAACTCCAATCAGCTCCAATAGGCAAGGGTGCTAAATTTAACCATCAAATCAGCCTAAGGCAAGGGTGCTAAATTTAACTATCAAATCAGCTTAATTCTAAGTGACCCTGAACAAAGGCAAGGCTTACAGGTCCAAGGACTCATGGAGAAATACTTTCTTCAATAGACACGTATCGACAATCAGAGCTGAATCAGCTCAAGACTGGGCACAGTTCTCTTGGGTAGCATGATTATAGTCCTTCCACCTTTTTCTGGTTGGTTTGTGGGGTTGGGGTTTTTTTGTGTAAATTCCAGGTGTATATTTACAAAAAGTAAAAATAACATGCAACTCTGAAAAAGAAATCTCAGGTTTCATTTCAGACCTGGAGCTAAGGATGAATCACTGTAAAGCTGCACCCTTTACATTGGGCACACACTTTTCTGAAAGCTGCCGTTCCACTGATCCTGCTTCTCTGATGGTTCAGGAAAAAAACCAGGCTCACAGAAAGTCCCAAAGAAAGCCTTTGCAGGCAATCACTTTCTTGTTGTTCTGGGCACTAAAAATATGGTTTTCTTGTGTCTTCTTGCATTGTCAGTTTTACTTCCTATACGGTAAAATTCCACTCCAGCGATTTGAATTAATCCTTGGTTCAGTAATATGCATAAGCATACACTGTTTGAAGTAGCGGAGTAGCCCTGTGAGCTCCTATGGAGCTGCTTACATCCTTGAAGTTAAAGATGGTCTTAGAAGATCTGCTGGACTGGGGATTTGATTGTTCATCCAGTAAGCTAACAGGACAACTCCCCTGACCATCATCTGCTTCTGGATTTTCATGAGAAGTTATTACTTACTTACAGTCTTCTTCCCCACCTCTGTCTGGTTATATTCAGATAAGAGAACCAGCTCAGAAGCCCTGTCAAATTGCAAAAAGCTGAGTGCTACTACTGAATTTTTCACATCATTTATTGTTCAGTGTTTACCAGAGTGTTTGTAATGCATGATTACCCATAGGATTGGTGTAAGCTAATACTGCTGTAATATTTCATGTCAGCAGCAAGGCTTTGATGTTCCTGTATCCGAAGTTCCTTTTGACAGAAAACCAAAATAAAGTAACTGTGCCAGTTAGGCCAAAAGATGCTCCTAGCTTTCTGTTTCTCAAAAACTTCCCTAAAAAGTCAGTGAATGGGACAAATGGTTCTTTTGTTTTAGAGACGTAACTGACCTTGTGAGTCATGATGGGCATCTGCAAAGATGTAAGGGCAGGAGCTGGATGATGTTTCCAAGTATTCATGATTTAGTATGCAGACTCATGAATGCATATATACCATTTCTATTTGTTAAAGGTAAACAGAAAAAGCCAACATTTTGGTCACAAACAATCCTCACAAAAGTTTCTTATCAAATGTTTTCCATCTTTTCAAATGTTTACATCTGAAAGAAACAGTTACTTTGTTTTGCTTAGCTCTGTTTATAGATAAATAATCTGTGTCCCAGAATGATATTTGGAGGTATGTTGTGGGGTAGAAAATATAAACATTGAAGGATAATGCACACCTATTCTGGTTCTGAGGGGAAGGGCTAAATTTACCACCACTCAATGATAGGCAATACCACATGCTGACTATATCTTCCCTTGTGGTTACTATTTAGTCCCATGGCTGACAAAACAGTTGCAGTACCTTTATACTAGGAGGATTTCATATGCTATATATTATGTGGCACACAAGATATTTTATACCTGAAAAATGTATGTGAGGCCAACAACTGCCAGTCAACATTAAGGGCCCTGTTCCTTCTTCTAAAGAAGAATACAGTACCCATAGAATGGTTTCAATTTTTTTAAATATCTACATTAACACAGCACAGTAAAAATTGGTAGTAACACTGCATAGAAAAAAAACTTATATACTTACATAAAGTATACTTTTAGTGTTTATATACTGAATCTCTTCAGCTTTCCAACTGCTAGTTATTTTTTGAAATGCAAATGTGAGAATTATAACTGCTGTAGTTCCTGACTAATGGTAGTGCTGAGCAGTCAACACAATCAAGTTACTTAGGCATTGGATAAAATATCTGCCACAACCTATGTTGAGCAGACAGTGGTCCTAACTGTATATTAGTTTTCCTTATTTGTCCTCAAACAATGGCAAAACTCTTCCAGGAAAGCACCTGTATACTGAGTATTGATGGGTGTGCAGTGACATTGCTTCCCAATCCTTGCAGTAAGAGCTGGGATTTCAGAGCTGGGGAGAGCAAGAGGCTCTGAGTGAAGCACATCTTGCACACAGGGGGCGGATCCTGAAACACTCCTCCAGGAGTGTGAGTCCTAGGAGTGTCTCTTGGTTCTCTGGATTGCAAATTAGTTGATTTGCAAAGAACAAAAAGGAAGCAAAGCAATAGGACTTGGCTGCTAGTATAGTTTCAGGAGTTAAATGGCAGGACTAAAAGAAAGCTTGTTAGTGAAGTATCAGTAAAGAAAACAAAACCCGACTAACACTCTCCTTCTCATGTGATTTTCTCTATATTTAAAGGTATTCCCCATGGTTCTCTTCTTTATTTTGGTTTTTGTAACAATTTCTCTCTCTCTGATGGAACACGTTGTAGGCATTAAAGGACAAATATGTCTGTGTCTGCCAGAAGAAAAACTGTGATGCAATTAAAATGCCATTAAGGATCCCCCTGTGGGATGTTAAACCTAAAGACTCTATTCAGAAAGCAAAGTCAAAATTAAAGAGGTGTCTGGTTGCAGATCCTCTGCAGATTTCCATTTCTTCACTACAGTACCATGGAGACTGTGCTAGTCAGGAGCTGAAAGGTTTTTCCAGTCATGCATGTGGTATTTTGAATCATGGCTTCAGCAAATGTGCCTTTTCTGTAGGCCATACATAGAAGCATATCTACATTGAGTGACATAAAGTGCAGCTGAGCATGACCTACATGAAACAATGACAACAGTGGAGATAGGAAGCTGTCAAAGTCTTGAACAAACTTTGTCCAAGGTTTGGACAATGGCAACTAATAACAGTTCTCCCTCAGTTAATTTGCATTAAGTGCATCTCTGTGTTTTCTGACTTGTCTGTGAAATGCTTAGAGAGAAAAGTGCGACTACTTGCATCTGTCAGGTTCAGCAAGCTCATGAACAAGCCTCCATTGTAGCCTGATCTCTGGAAAAAAATTGTTAGGAGACATGTAAGAGCCTGATCCTTTGGAAATAAAAATGAATATATGGTCCATTGAGGCTGGTATTTTTTCTGAGGCAACTGAAGAAATCAGTGTCATTGTGTGGTAGGTACTGAGTTTTCCAGTGACAGCCCAATACTGGTACTTGAATCTCTTTTTTTTTTATTATTTCATTTAGCATGATTTTTTTGCTGAGGGTAGTAGTAGTGACTGGAATAATAATAGAAGCACACCTCTCTTCTCTGTCTAGGAATTCCCCTGATGACTGCAGCGTGGCAAAAGGAGGGAAAATGGTTAGCGGCTCAGACAATGTTGGGATGAACTATGGAAACTACATGGAAGAGAAGCATGTTCCACCCCCAAATATGACTACCAATGAGCGAAGAGTCATTGTGCCAGCAGGTTAGACCCTCAAGCAAAGAAATGTATTATTCCCTCGGTCTACTAATATTGTTTAAGAGGATTTGGAGAAAAGTGGCAATGGGATACAGGTTATTAGGAGGAAAAGAGCAGTAATTCCCCTAACGTTATTAAGTGAATAAGCTGAGAAGTGGGGTACTGAAGCCACCTTCCTCAACCTGTTATCCCCATTTCAGCAGCAGTACTGACTGATTACAGGGACAGATCTTATCTGACTTCCCTAGCTCCTTTTGAAGTATTTTGCCCTAAAGTGGGCTAAACAAAGAGCCACTTCCATTTCCTAACACCATGGACTATCTGGGTGAAGAATGTGTGGGAATGAGAAGAGGATCAATGTATGACATGACATCCCTGAAAATACCAAATGCAGTCCAGCACTCAGCATGATAAAAGCACAATAGCTTCTGTGAGATCAAACAGTGCATGAAAAGCATTTATCTAGGTTATCCCTTGAATTTGGGCAGTGTGAAATATTTCAATAAGCAAACTGACAACCCCACTGCAATAGAAGAGAACAATTGAGAAATTTTTGGTTAGCCTTAGCAAGCTTGGTCGTAGGACAGTTAGTTGAATAAGAACACAATCACTCCTGTGTGCTATGTTCTCCAAACCAACCTCTGCTTGGAGGTTCATTGCCTCAGTTTGCAAAACGATTAGCATGCCTATTTCTGAAGTCAAAGCATTAGAGCATCGTGACATATGTGGGTGTTTATAAACCATTGTGTATACATAGCATAGATACAACACCTGCAACCTGCAAACAGAAGGGCATGTTTTGCTGCTAGTTCCTCTACAGCAGAGTTGTGCCTAGCTGAAACATTTCTGCTACTGCTATGTTGCTTAATATTCTTACAGTTTTCAGTTGCTAAGATATGCAAGAGTACTAACTGTGGCCTATTTTGCAAGCTGTGATTATTTCAGTTATTTGTCAAGATATGTCTGGACAAATACATTGCAGTATCCTCTGCAATGGTATTGACAGTTCTATTCTGAAGCATGGAAGAGTGATGCACTGAATATTGAAGCGTCTTGCCAACTGAAAGTAGACCAAACTGAAGCACACAACTTATGATGTCCCTCTAAAACATTTGTCTTCTTGGTGGCTGGCAGTTTTTTAGCTCAGTTTTTAGCTCAGCAAGATCGGGTTTTTTCTCAGTGTATTCCTGAAGATGTGTTTTTGAGGTGGATTTGAGTGACATTCAAGGAACAAGATGGTCATAGTTGCAGTGTTGCTACTTTGATATCCTTAGAAGAAATGTATGGGTAAAAATCAGTTGGTTTAGTTTGTCCCAGTATTTAGGAATAAAAAAACCCCCAGAATTCACATTTTCAGTAGTGTTAACTTTCTAATCATCATAAATAAGAAGCATTTTAAAAGTATAGGCATAATAAAAAATGTTCTGGCAAATTTCATGGTGTTTGATTGTTTAGTTCAAACCAAACTGAATGTAGTTGTTGGAGTTGTTTGCTGTAGGTGTGCACAATCTCATCCAAACCCTAGGTTTACCACAAGACTTGCATTCCTCTAGTTTGCTACGCATCTCGTACCAGATGGAGGGGACCTTTTAAGTGTTTTAAGTGCACTTCAGAGAACAGATGAATCCTCTGAAGCTTCAGAAGATTAAATATTCTAACTCCCAAGGGCCTAAACCACCAAAAGAAGCATCAGAAATGAGGAGGGACTAAAGGGTGAAGAATTGGGAGTGAGCAACAGCATGATAGACTGAATAGTTCCTAGCCTATGGAAAGAGGTCCCTACGTCTTTCAGACAAGCCTCAACAACAATCAAAAGAGAGGGAATGTCACTGAAATTAAGCTAGAAGAGTTATTTAGGTTGTCATTCAAGTCCCAGCCGCTCAACACTTCCCTGTGACAGACTACACTTCTATGTGTTGTGTTCCTAGGCTTCAGGATGTTACAGAATCACAGAGTCATTTTGTTTGGAAGGTACGAACTCTTGAGGAGTTTGCTTCCCCTTGGATTTAATCTTTGCTCTGCAAGAAGTGTAAATTCTTCATGGCATGAACTGCTTTCCATTATGGGGATGTGCACTGCAGGGCCTTAGGCACCTTCATGTTAATGAGCACCTACTGTCACTCCAGAGCAGGGAAAAATACAATGGAAGAAAAATAGCGAAGGAAAAGTTTAGATGCATAAAAGAAGTTTTAAGTTAAAACCAAAGATTCTTTCAAAACCACAAGGTATTTGGCATTATATTTTGCTAAAAATTTAGCAAAATAGTTAGTTTTTGTTTATTTACCAGATGGTTTTGCCAATACTTCAGGCAGTAAGTAAAAAATCCATGCAGGTGTAGCAATGTATACCAGTACAACACAGCAGTGTANTGCCTACTGTCACTCCAGGGCAGCGTAAAGTAGAATGGATATAAAATAGCAAAGGAAAAGTTTAGATGCATAAAAGAAGTTTTAAGTTAAAACTGAGGATTCTTTCAAAACCATAAGGTATTTGGCCTTATATTTTGCTAAAAATTTGGACTAGTTTTTGTTTATTTACCAGATGGTTTTGCCAGTACTTCAGGCAGTAAGTAAAAAATCCATGCAGGTGTAGCAATGTATACCAGTACAACACAGCAGTGTAGGAAAAGACGCACAGAAATTTTTAATGTGACCCACACTAGTTTATTAAATAACTAGACAATTCGAAGTGCTTACTTAACCTATGCTGAAGAAACAGTACTTCTGACTTGAGTGGAAATTTCACTTGAATAAAGACAGAAATTAAAAATTGTTCAGATATAAGTCACAGTGCTGTTAGTGAGTGCTCTTAAATACTTTCCTGAAGAGTTTTCTCTGCATGAGGACAGGACCCTATGTTAATGCATAAAAATAACAAGATCAAACAATTAAATGGGAGAAGGATCTCAACAGCAGAGTGTTTGCTGTTAATAATCAGAGCTCAAAAATCTTCCTTAGTAGTTTTTCACAGACACTTCTTCTTTGCATAAACAGGCCAAATTATTTCCTCATGTATCTCCAGAAGTCAGTAAACAGGTCTCCCCAGTCTGATTGTGTTCTACATTTATTTTGTACTAGTTCAGTGCTTGTCTCTTCCCTTTCTGCCTAATTTTATGCTTTGTGATATCACCAGATCCTACATTGTGGAGCACAGACCATGTACGCCAGTGGCTGGAATGGGCAGTGAAGGAGTATGGCCTACCAGATGTGGACATCTTGTTGTTCCAGAATATCGATGGGAAGGAGCTGTGTAAAATGACGAAAGACGACTTCCAGAGACTCACCCCAAGCTATAATGCAGATATCCTTCTGTCACACCTACACTACCTCAGAGAGAGTAAGCTAGTTTTCTGTCATTATGGTGGTAGCTACAATCAATCTGTG
This sequence comes from Piaya cayana, assembly GCA_013389865.1. Taxonomy (NCBI): domain Eukaryota; kingdom Metazoa; phylum Chordata; class Aves; order Cuculiformes; family Coccyzidae; genus Piaya; species Piaya cayana. Next base: position 498,656 of record WAAB01025403.1, read on the forward strand.
ATTGATAGCAGTTTGAGATTTAATGGTGTGGATAACATTCAGCCGGGTTTTCAAATGTCTGTTGCAAATGTGGTTGTACCTAAGAACACAGTGGGGAACCTGATCCAAAGCCTCTTGAGTTTGGTGGAATGATTCCCATTAGTTTCAGTTGGCTTTCACGCATGTTCATCAAGGAAAAGAATTAGGTTATATTTCTATATGTCCATCTCAGAGGAAAACCAGCTTGAAAGCCAGCATATTCATCAGCATAATGTAGGAAGAAAATTATATGGAATTCAGTGCTAATGTTTTTTCTGGTCACGTACTCATTTCTTTCCATTTTAACAATAAGAGTGCTAAACAAGAGTACAAACATTGATTCATAAAGTGAATCCCAGGCATGATTCTAAGGACTGTCAGCAGTTTGCTGTACTCTGAGTAGGATCAGGAAGACTTCACTGAATTGAATAAAACTTCTGTAAATAGATGGAAAAAGGGAACAGTCCCTGAAATCCAAATGCAGATTACTTGTAGTGCAAAGTTAGCATTTCAAAAGGAAAGAAGGGGCTAGTGAATTCCTGCCTTGAGGACTTTCATCTAAACTTGAGGAAATTTTGCAGGTTTGCCTAGTTTAGAGATCTTAAAATGAATATGGTTTTTAAAGAAAAAGCAACAAGCATTGCAACACCAGTGCGGTGCAGTCTTCTCCACACGCACACTGTCAATAATCAGACAAAATATTATACATTCATAATATTGTTTAAGCTGTAGCACGCACACCTCCCTCCAAGCTGCAGACTGGAACTGACTGGTGGTAAACTCGCATTCAAACAATCCTGTTAGGGGAAAATGTGGTTTAAAAACATAATTCACAATTTTTTTTTCATTTTGGTGTTGCTTTTTGTTTTGTTTTGTAGCTCCTCTTCCACATTTGACTTCAGATGATGTTGATAAGGCCTTACAAAACTCTCCACGGTTAATGCATGCTAGAAACACAGGTAATGCTGGCACTGCTCCCATTGCTATAGGTCATCTTCTAAAAGCACAGGATTCGTTTTTATGGGTTTCTTGCTAAAAACAGAAATGGTAAATCAGGAGGGAGACAAGTGTATGCTCTGCTTGCTCTGTCTGAATTTTATGCACAGACACAATAAAATAAGGTGAGGTCACTCATGGCCTGATGACACCAAAATGGTCTTCTTACTGGTAATTTCTTGTGTTCTACAAGAGAATGGGGTCCCTGATACATGATAAACTCTAGGCTCTGGGCTTTTGTCTCTGAGGAATTTTTTTCTCATTCTGTCTCATTTTACTGTCAGGTCTACTCCTAGATCTCTAGAAAGTTGGTGGAGCTCGAAAGTGCTTCAGCACTTGCCTAAGTGATATGGTCTCTGGTAAATGGAGACTGTCTCCCCTACCATGCAGTATATATCATATAATTAAATAAAATTTCTATTTAGGTAGTTAGCTCATCTCATTTGTCAGGTATATGGGACTTGAGCTGGAAACTCCATGAAGTTTGGTGTTTTAATCTTCACCAAGTCTAATCTAAATGTAAAATGGTTTTTGTTAATACTTACCCTTCTGTTAATTTGGCCCATTAAAATAGAGTGTAGGTAGGAGAATGATAAACTACATACCTCAAAAGCATATGTCTTTCAGGATGTGATTTAAAATACTTATGAAAATAATTCAGAACAAATTTTATCTTGCTGTAGTACTTGTGCAACAGTCTGGCATGGAATTGTATGTGGATATGGTATACACACTGATTAAAGGTGTGGAATATTGGATGATCATGCCTGAGTGTATTAGTTACCTACAGTGACCAGAAATAACAGTTCTTTTTGAGAAATGAAAAAGATAATACAAAGGATAATGCAAAAGAAAAGAAAAAAACCCGCAAACCTTGGATTGTGATGCCTCTTTCATATTTTTTCTAGCTTTTTCACTGTGGTAAATAGCAGTGAGCTTCCTAGTAAAACTAACTAGATTAGAAGATGGCTTCCTGAGAGATCTTGAAATAAAGTCCTTCTGTGGGCTGTAGGACTGCTGCAAACCCCACCAAAACCAAAAATTTGTCCATTGACTTTGATGGGGTTTGGAATGAGCCCTTTTTAAATACAGGACTACTCTGTGGTCTTTTTTGTGTCTGACTTTGCAGATTCTAATTTGTCAAAAAGTTTCCACATATAGTTATCCAAGTGTTGTTCAGCAGTTCTATGTGTTATCTTTTTCTATATGTGTGCACTGACAATGATATTTAGAAATTCATTTCACCAAATGAGATTATCTGCATTTCTGTCATTGGAAGTGTGAATAATATCATGCTGCTCGTCAGTATAAGGAAAATTAGTTGTTCTGGTGGCAGAAGGACTTTAGAATGAGATTTTCAAAGGACCCCATAAGAGCTAAAACCGAGTTCTTCTACCATTTTCTATATCAAACTCAGTATTTTTGACTTCTTCCACTCTGAAATTACCAAAGTCTGTGAGAAGATTCCCACAGACAAAATAGGCTTTGGCTCAGGCCTAAAATCTCTGTTGAAAAAAATGAACCTATTTGGGAAGTGCATGCACTAATGGAGAGAAGACAAATAATTTTTATTTCAGAAGATATGAAACCTCCTGCTGGGTTGAAGGTGATTGTGGTGAAGGTGTAAGGGTTTTCCTGAACTTGACTGTCTCTTCCCTTAACATGGATTTTGTACAGGCTTTTATCCAGTAATTTAAATGGATTTACACAGGTGCAAAGCCTATTGGAATTAAATTATATATGTGAGTTCTAACACAGAAATTAGTTATTCATAGTCTTCATTCATACGCTCTACAGGAGGGAAAATATCAATGGATTTAGGGACTGTGAAAACAAATCTTCAGGTGTTATGTCTTCTTTCTCTTCAGGGGGTGCCACTTTTATTTTTCCAAATACATCTGTTTATCCAGAAGCAACACAAAGAATTACAACCAGGCCAGGTATGAACAATGACCACCTTTGGTATGCTGTGATCTTATTCATTTCATCTCCTGAAGGATGTCATTCTTTGTCTTTTTTAACTCTCTTTTCATAAGCATAAGGCTAGATTTTGAATACACACACATATTATATATATATACATTTTATATATATGTGTGTGTATAAATGTTGTAGAGGGTGAGAAGATTGAATAGATCAGTTTAATATGTCTGTTTCTTCCACATATCTGTGTCTTTGAAGCAATGCTATCTAATATTTAAAGCAAGAGAGAAACAGACCTCCACTCTGTTCACTGGCTGTGTTGCTTTGTGCCAGCACAGTCGCTTTTCAATGTGCTTCAGCTCTCTGTAAAATGAAGGAAGAATACCCCCCCTTTATAATGATATTTGAAATATACTGGGAAACAGTACTCTAAAAATGCAGGGTATGTATTTGTGCTGCTATCTACTTTCTACTTATTTTTGAGTCAAATAAACCCCACAACATTCATCTGTAAGTTTAAGGGGCTAAATAAGTAAAATCAAAAAATAAGTAGGTTTTTTTCCATTGAAAGTTCTTACTGCTCCAAGTTTGAAGCTCATAAAATCATTGTCAATGTGTTGTTTTGTGAAAGGCAAAAGGGAATAATTTAAAAAGATGAGGAGAGTACTATGAAACTAAAAATTTTCTTTACATCATCCTTCACCTCTAAAGATACTGAAAAAATGCCTAATCTGGACATTTACTTTTCTAGTAATAAGCACAAATTACTGTGGGACATTGAGAAAAGCTTCAGGAAAACACTACATTTAAAGGAAATCCATTACTGAGCCAGAGGCATACATCCATGTGTTCTAAAGGGACATACAACTGAATCGACTGAGTTCCTGTGAAAAGATGCATTCTCTGATAAAAGAAGAACTTAACATAGGCATCTTTATTTATGGCACAATGAAAGCCACTGCACCAGTTGTTGGCCAACATGAAAAAAGTAAACAAATGAAGAAGGACAGTGGAGGATCATACGGGAAAACTGACTGTACCATTAAATCAGTGGTGTGGCCTTGTACGGAAGGCGGTGTGAATCATCCCTTATCAAAAAGGTTATTTGCAGAATTAGAAGGCACTTAGAGCAAGCCATGGGAAACTGGAAAATCTTTTGAGCATGTTGAAAGACACAAAAGTTTGAAATCATTCAACTCAGGTTCTAGGGATGAGGAAACATGATGTAGCTGTCAAAATAAAGTGTCACAGAGTACTTTCTTAGTCTCAGTATCAGAAGAAAGGATAATTTTTAATAAAGCGAGATATTTTCATGAGACATTAAAGCAGACTGTAGCCCTTGTGGTCACAAGTTATTGTAGCACTCTGGAGCTTTGGATACCACAAAGGAATCTGGAGGTGAATATAGATAAGACAAATCATAGCTTAAGAAACAGTTAGCAACTATGTAATGTAAAATTGGATGCCAGAAGTTTTCAGTAATATCCAAGGAAAATGAACATGTAATATAAGACCAGAGGGACCTGGATACCCTGCAAGAAATAACCATACCAATCAAAAGGATTTCAGGAAAAGACTAGAATGGGTCTGTGGAAGAATATTTTTATGGGTATGTTTCCACTGGACTTGAACAAAAAAAGTATGAGATATTATATGATTTCAGTACTTGTTTCATCCTAACTTGTAATGGAAAAATAAAATACTAGTATCATTTGAAGTAAAAGTTTCTTAAAAAACATATGTCAGACATGATTAAGTCCTTCATTCATCATTTTTATCTAAATCACATTTGCAATTACACTTACAAAACAAAATGCTTTATGTCAACATTAAAATTATCTTCCTGTGTTGACACAATTCCTTGTGGTAGTTGTAGTTTGGGTATAAGGTGTCTCTGTCCTTCCTTGTGTACTGGTGTATTCTGACTTAACTTTTCCTACACCAAACTACCCTGTGATTTGAAAGTAGTATTTTTTTTCTTTTACATTGAGAGTTGACAAACATCCTTAATGTCAGAATTTTTATTCAGAAAGAAAAAAAATATATATTTTTGGCAATTTTTCATTTTTTCTCAAGAAACTATTTTGTTGGCTTATTCCATGGCTTTTGTTTTAGTCAAATGTCACATTTCAACTAGACTGCAAAGAAGCTTTTCCATAACAAAGCGCCTGTCATGTGAAAGCAATAGCAGACCCTGGGGACAATCACTTGATGACATGAAAAAGGTCAAAAATGACAAGGAGGGGATCAAAAATGTTAAATGGGAATTAGCCAAATACTGGCATACAAATCTGGAGAAAGTAATTAAGCATTGCCATTGTTAGGGCTCTAAAATAGAAAATAGGAAATGAGCACGGCTTGTAAGGAACTGTAATGGCAAAGACGTATTTCTTCAGTCACCTTTACAACAGAACATGAGGTTTCAGAAAGCTGAAAGTAATACAATTAAGCTATCAGGAGCTGAGGGAAGCCTAATACGGGTTTGTCTAAATGTCTCATCAAACAGGAGCATTCCCATCAAAGATCCTTTGAAGATAAGCACATGTTGTACTAACATCTCATGAACAAGAACAGATCTGCTTATCTAAATAGCAACATGTTTATCAAGGCACAATACTGAACTAAGAATGAGGTTGGGATTTTGTGCTATTTCGAGAAAGGCTGATAACTGGATTTTTCTTTTAATGGAGAGGGTGTAGTCAGAAAACCATCTTATGATGTATTGCGTTAAAAGGCAAACCAGCTTTTTAACAGCACTAAATTTGGACACAGTATATTTTAAGGCTGCAAGTGCCACCAAGGACCAAGACACACCATCATACAGTCCTCTCAATGTACAGGTGTCAAATAATTTGGAGACCTGCAAATGGAGAGGAGAGATTGTTATCATTTCCTCCTACTTGTTGTTCATCTTTCTGGGCAGGGAATGGAAGAATTGCAGAAAAAAATTAGATTCCTTCCATCACAAGAATCTCCCCAGCAGGGCTGCCATGGAACTGGGGTTGTTTAGACTAGAGAAAAGGAGTTTGAAGGGAGACCTCATCACTGTCTACAACTACCTGAAAGGAGGTTGTAGCAAGGTGGATGCTGATCTCTTGTCACAAGTCAAAAGTGACAGGATGAGAGAAAATGGCTTTGACTTTCTCCAGGGGAGGTTCAGATTAGATATTTGGAAAAATTTCTTCACTAAAAGACACTTCTAAATAGTAATGCAGGGGGCAATACGTTCCTGTTACTTAAACAATAAAGGTGATAAAGTTTTTAACAAGGAGTAATCTTCCTATTTCAGTAAGCTTTCTAATGCAATGGGTCTTGTAGAAATGTACCCCTTATGGACATAAATGCTTTATGCCATATCTGCATGAATCAGTGTATTTTTCCTTCACAGATCTGCCTTATGAGCAAGCCAGGAGATCAGCATGGACAAGTCACAGCCACCCCAGTCCTCAGTCAAAAGGTAAAAAACATCTGCCTGTGCCTATGCATACCTGGTGCAACCTTGATAGACTCTGAAATGAACTGATAGGAACTACCTCAGCATCCAGTTCTGAAGGATTTTTACCTATGCCTTGGTTGGAAAACCTGTTAACTGTATGTAGGAAATACTGGATGGAGTCACTGGGGCAGCCACATTCTTCACTGAACTCAGGCTTCATCGAGTCTGTGACCATATAGTTTCAGAAAGCTAAATCTTATTGTTGCCATCATTGAGTGTTGGACAGTAGGGGTCCCAGGCCTATGATCTATCACTGCCTTCAAAAAATGGAAAAATAACTGCATGGGGGTTTTTTTCCATTTTCAGCTACTCAGCCATCATCATCAACAGTTCCCAAAACAGAAGACCAGCGTCCTCAGTTAGGTGGGTATCATTTTGTTTGATTTATGCCTGGGTGTGATGAGGTTTATTGGACATGATGAGAACAACAGCTTTCAAATACCAACCAGAAACAATCTGCAATATCTGATTCAGACCACTAATGAGATCTCCAGCTGGTAACCACTAAATCCCTAGGCATGTATGAGTTGGCTCTACAACTGGATCTGAGGTGAGGGCTCCCATGGCAATTGAAAATTGCTTTTAGTAACGTTTACTGGCAGTGATAACCTTACAGAGTGAAAAAGCTGTTAAACAAAGTACCTATGTACAGTTTAGGTACAAAGTTGTAAGTTAAGACTGCCTGTGAAAAGACCGTTACTCCACAGTAGTTGAAATTGTAGCAGTTGGAAAATGGGTTACAGCATACAGAAATCTGTCTGAATTGGGGAACTGAGGTTAAACAAAAACATCAGAAGAATTCTCAGTCTTTTGGAAACTGAGGAGAAAGTAGAAATTTATGAGTTTATAGACTAGTGTTTTTGCAACGTGGGGGCATTTTGTGTTTTCGAAAGAGGTAATCCATGGGGTAGGACCTAATCCCTCATTGTCAATTCAGCTGTGCTTTGGACAAGTAGCTAGAAAGCACTAAGGAAATTCTGAGTCAGTTATTGCTTTTGTTAACAGCAAAAAGGTAGAAGTAGGAAATAAAAGAGATTTGAAGGGTATTCTTAGCTCAGAAGACTCCGAGCTGTTTCCAAGATCATTATTCTGTTTTTTATTACACCTAAATAAGACTGTGCGCATGACTACATCTCATTAACTCATATGCATGCTGCCTGGGAAGCATTATACTACTTTTTGCCCAAATAGTGTTTTATCTAATCTGGCCTTCCAACTATGATAACCTTTCAAGAAATATACTGATGATTTATATAAGCCCTTAGAACTGTTTAATGGCTGTGTGAGATGCACAGATTATTTAAATGTATAGGGAATGTAACATGATTATCTTCTTGGCTGTAAAACTGACAGCCATTTGAGAGCAGCTGTGTGGAGACAAGGCAGCCCAGAGACAGGGTCATTCACTGAGGGGCTCTGGGCTGTGCTTGTAGCCTATTGCTTTGGCTTTTGTACTTCTGTCACAGCCTTCCTTTTTTTCATGTTGTATACTTAAGTTGAAGCTAAAATAAGTTTTCACTTCCAGAGGGAATCCCTTGAGGAAAACATCGAGATGCTATGGGCATTGTGTGACTGACGTTTCTGAAAACCTGAGGTGCAAGGTTAATATAGGGAACCTTCACTGGACTTTTGCGACAGAGAATAGTAAACCCAGCCAGATAGCCTGTGTTGAGCCATGCACTTTCAGCTCTCTTCTGGAAACTTCTTTGGCACAGAAAAAATTAGTAGTGGTGTGAAGAAGACAAATGTGGTCTCACAAAAAGAGAGAACACTGTCCTTTGTGGAGGGCACTCTTTCCTCATTACCTGTCTGTGCTTGTGGGCCCTGGGGCACTGCAAGAATTGATAGTGCCAAAAGGTGCCTGTGTGTATGTGTACTTTATTTAAGAAGGAATTAGAATACTTCTGGGCCAAATTTACAGTGTGTCTAAATATGTGCTTGTATACATTAATACAGTACAAAAAGCAAATGTGTATCTTTGCAATTATTCACTTGCATAGTCAATTTTAAGGGAAAATGTGCAAATATTGCCATGCAGAGAAAGGAACTGCTTCCCCCAGTGTTAGTCCTGCTGCCCCATTGGGTAGCATACATTGCCACTTACAAGGCTAAAAAATAACATCTAAAATATTTGACATCATTGTTTCATGATTTTTAATTTTTCTTTCACAATTTTGTAGATCCGTATCAGATTCTTGGACCCACCAGCAGCCGACTTGCAAATCCAGGTGAGAAGGGATTTTACTGATTTAGGAGAATTTTTTTTTCACTGCTAGTATTCCCACTTCAGCTTTAAGGCCAGACGTGGAAGGTGATGTGACCAGTTTTACTACCCTTCAGTTTGACTCAGTGGGAGCTGATGTTACCCAATGTGTTGCAGTATTAGATTTCTAAATTACATAAGAGTGGGACTGAGGTCACTGGCTAAGACACATAGAATCATGTATCTTATTGTAGGCATCTATATGCGAGCCTGCTGTCATATTTCTGATGATACTCATTAGAGAGATACTCGCTAGAGAGTTATTCATATCATCCCAGAGTAGATAGCTACATGCAGTCAAACACCTCATCAAATATCTAGATTTTTTAAAGCCTTTGATGTTCTTTCCCACAGCATTCTGTTTGAGAACCAGGCTGCCAATGGCCTGGACAGGCATACTTTCTGCTGGATTAAAATCTGTCTGGATGTCCAGGCCTGAAGTGTGATGATAAGTAGAGTTAAATCCAGTTGGAGGCCAATCACAAGTGCCATTCCCCAGGGCTCAGTGTTGGGGCCAGTTCTGTTTAACGTTTTTTCCAATGACTTGGACAAAGGGATTGAGTGTACCCTCAATGAGTTTGCAGATGACATTAAGCTGGGCAGAAGTGTTGATCTGCTTGAGGGTAGGGAGGCTCTACAGAGGGATCTGGACAGGCTGTATCAGTGGGCTGTGACCAGTGGTATGAGGTTCAACAAAGCCAGGTGCTGGGTCCTGTACTTGGGTCACAACAGCCCTGGGGAAGAGTGACTGGAAAGCTGCCTGGTGGAAAAGGACATGGAGGTGTTGATTGACAGCAGGCTGAACACGAGCCAGGAGTGTGCACAGGTGGCCAAGCAGGCCAACAGCATCCTGTGTTGTATCAGAAACAGCATGGCCAGCAGGAGTAGGGAAGTCATTCTTCCCCTGTATTTGGCATTGGTGAGGCCACACCTCAGACAAACACTGTGTTCAGTTTGGGGGCCCTAATTATAAGAAGGGCATTGAGGTATTGGAGCATATCCAGAGAAGGACAATGAAACTGGTGAATGGGCTGGGCACAGGTTTTATGAGGAGCGGCTGAGGGAACTGGGGTTGTTTAGCCTAGAGATAAGGAACCTGAGGGGAGACCTCATCACTGTCTACAACTGAAAGGAGATTGTGGCTAGGTGGATGCTGGTTTTTCTTGCAAGTGACAAGTGACAAGTGATGAGAAGATAGGGCTTTGGCTTGTGTCAGGGGAGGTTCAGATTAGATACTAGGAAAATTTTCTTCTCTGAAAGGGTTATCAGGCTCTGGCACAGGCTACCCAGGGATGTGGTTGAATCACCATCCTTGGAGGTACTTAGAAGACAGGTTGGTGAGGTGTACAGAGATGCAGTTTGGTAGTGGATATGTATGGTTGAACTCAAACTCAGACTTATTTTCCATCCAAGCAATTGTATGATTTTATGAACCCCTCATATCAATAGGAGTTCGTTTCAGTTGCCTAAACATCAGGATTTTGTTAAGTGCTGTAAGATACCCCATCTGGCCACTGGGTATCCCTCCAGAAAGATATGGGTCGCTTACCAGTCTGCATCAGATGTGTCCCAGATTCTGTTAATCCACAATACAATGCCACACAGAACTTGAGAAATAAAAAATTTTGGATTAATAACCCAAAACAGCAAAAAATATATAGAGAAAACAAGTAATTCATAATCTACTTGCAAAGAATAGCTGGGTTAGGCACATAAAAAATGTCTTCCGCTTTAAGAAGAAGGTTACAGTGTGTATTATGGACAGAAGCTTGTAGCATATTTTAGCTACCCTTCTTGGTGAGTTAATAACACTAATTGTGAACTGTGCAGATTTTACTGTTGCTGTCCTGAGTCCACAGTACACGCTGTGGCCGTACACCATCATAATCAACATCATAATCTGCCACAATGGACTGACATTGTCTGCACCGCTTCCTATTTCCTTGCTTTAACAGCCAACAGTGCTTAGTGTTCTTAGTTCCACATTGCAGGTCTTCTCAACACCCAGTAATAATTTTCTTCTTACAATGATTGTATGGATTTTTAAAGCATTAAATTGCCAAAATACTGACCCATTTGCTTTCAGTTTATTCCAGCTGACATCAAGCACAGTTCTAGATTAGCTTACTTTCTTAACAGTTTCGTATGGCATAGGAAAGCAATGAAGCAAGTGTTAAGAACAGGATTTTCCAAATGGCCTAAGGTGGTGGTTTTCCAGGTGACACTGATCTTAACCAGAAGAGGGGCTGGTGGGGGGCTACTTCCCTTTAATTTGTTTGCAAACTCCAGCTTTTATGGTTTTTCCAAGCATCTACTTGGTAGCCTTCATTACTGTGGAAGACACTAACATGACCTGACTTGGTATACTTTTTTAACATTTGGATATAGAATTCCTACACAGCATCATTACTGTTCTTTAAGATGTTTTATGTGTTTATAAATTGGTGGAATTACTCTCTCATTAAAAGGAAATTGACAGCAACCATTTATTTTCATAGGACTATATATTACATTTGGAACGCAAGTGTTTATGTTAGAACATATGTTGGATGGCTTATTCAAAATTTGTGTTTTGTCCAGTGCTGAACTGTTTATTGATTTTCAAAGACTAATTCTCTTGTCATGTTTTGTGTATTAAAACTTGCATGCCTTGCTCATACCATGGATTCCTTTGCTTGTTTGTTTTCTCAATGCATGTTAATGGAACAGAAGAAATTCATTAAGGACAGTTTGGATAGACATCATTTAAATGAATATGGGTTTCAGTTGCACTGGAGTATAAACTGCTAATCAATTTCAGATGCTACTCTAGCTTGATATTATAATTTGTGAATATAAGCTTTCTAAAGAAAAGCTTCTTATACTCAGGTATCTGGTTTGGAAAAAAACCCCACAAACTCAACCAGTTCCTGGTCAGAGATGTACTTAGAAGTTTGCACATGCAAACTGGTTGGCAAATTCTGCTGACATTGTGCTTGTGAAACAGATTGCCTTGCAAGCTGCTTCAGCTGCATTTTGCATCATTTCAGTGCTGCTTTATTAAGAAATGCTAAGCTTTAATGTGAATATCAGTGGCAAGGCCCTCTGAAATCTACTCTTAATTGCCTAAAATGGTCAAATTTTGTTCCTATAACTCTGGGCAATACATTATACAAAGTTAACATCAGACTAATTGTTTTCTTTTTAAGATTAAATTGGCAGAAGAGTGAGAAAAAGAAAACAACATTTGAAGTCTTGACTTCAGTATTCATTTAAACTCATTTGATGTAGAATAATGACAAGAATGTATTTTATGGACCTTTTCACTGTTCTTGCGAATGTTGTGCCCTATGGTTGTATGCAGTGCAACAGCAAGCTAATAAGTTTCCGTTCTGCATTTCCCCAAATGCTGCAAATGGATGATACGGTTTGGCACAAGCCCAGTTTTCTCCAAACTTCTCCATTTTGTGTAGGTTTATTCCATAGCAGAGAACATTTAGTTGCGACATAATGGTGTGAGAAGAAACAAAATGTTACGCAAGTGAAAGCAGTTTGTCCTGAACTTTAGAGATTAGTTTCCTAAATGAACGCTGTACTATTTCCCCATCAATTGTCTACACTGAATGACATTAGGTAACTATTGAATCTCCATATAATGGTTTTCTGACACTGGATGAGGGAAAACGGGACATATTACCATTATCTCTGTTTTTTAGGATTTCATGAGACAGAGCTGGGAGAAAGGGAACTAGTTAACAGTAAGAAGTAGGAACCAACATTGCAATGTTTCCTAATGGGGTCCTATGTGAGAACCTGAAAGAATTGATGTCATAACGTTATTAGCCACTAGTCCTGATATTTCTATTTTGTTTCTCCCACAGGGAGTGGGCAGATACAGCTATGGCAGTTCCTGCTGGAGCTTCTTTCAGACAGCTCCAACTCCAACTGCATCACCTGGGAGGGCACCAATGGGGAGTTCAAGATGACTGACCCTGATGAAGTGGCTCGGCGCTGGGGGGAGCGGAAAAGCAAGCCGAACATGAACTATGACAAACTCAGTCGTGCACTTCGCTACTACTATGATAAAAATATTATGACTAAGGTTCATGGTAAGCGCTACGCCTACAAATTTGATTTCCACGGAATCGCTCAGGCTCTTCAGCCTCACCCCCCAGAGTCATCCATGTACAAATACCCATCAGACCTCCCCTACATGAGCTCGTATCATGCACACCCTCAGAAGATGAACTTTGTAGCTCCCCACCCCCCTGCTTTGCCTGTAACATCGTCCAGCTTTTTTGCTGCCCCTAATCCATACTGGAATTCACCAACTGGAGGTATCTACCCCAATACCAGGCTGCCAGCTGCTCATATGCCTTCTCATCTCGGCACCTACTACTAAATGAGGAAAAGAAGCACCAGAAAAAACAAAGACAATTCTCACTGGGATACAGTCCCTGATGAATCACAATGAACTCTATTGGAGTACTCTATTAAAAGTGCCTTAAGAGACAAATGAAGGTTTGACTGGGAAAAAAATGCAGTAAAAGTAGATGTCAAAAAGACTCTTTGTAGTAAGGATTTAAAGGAAATATTCAAGAAGTATTAAGATACTAAAATGTAATGTATATGGGCATCGACTCTGTGGACCAAACAACAATAGACTATTGTAGGTAAAAGCATGAAATGATAAGAAAGCCTACGAAAGCTAGTGGTCTTAAAAAGTTGATAAGCTTATATGTAAAGTTTGATATCTTGCTAGTGTAAAACTGGGACTATACTACAGCAACATAAGGATAAGGCTATAGTGACCTAACATACAACATATGAATTGTTACAAAAGATGAGGGGAAGGGAAAAAAAGGAGAAAACCTACCTGTATTTAAAAAATCAGAACATATGAACAGAAGAGACTGGTTTAGCGTTGAAACTGATTTGGAGTATAGCAGCATTGTTTTAGTTAAAATCAAATGTGTTCCATTCATCAGTGTGTTATCAGCTACTCAAACTGTGAAGACAACTCAAACTTTAATATTCCTTGACAGTATTACAGGAACCCTGAGCCAAACATTGGAAATGAGAATGTGCTGAAGGGCAAGTGTATGATTGTAGATCAGAGGCCTGCACCTGACAGAGAAAGCAGAAAGGAGAAAGAGGAGGACAAATGTGATGCGAATGGGAGAAAAGAAACTGCTTTACCAGTAGAGGCTGAATAGACTGAAAATGTAGTAGTGTTGGGACTATGAAGAAACATTTGTTTGGACTTGTGATACGTATTACTCAGTATACTACCATTCCCAGTATTACAGGATGAACAGACTTGATTTTATAGTAATCAAAAAGTGGGAAAAAGGGAAAAGCAGAATTCAGAAGTCAGAATATGCATCTCTTTTTTAAAAAAGTAAAACTGGAATTGTGTTTGATATTTAAAAGTTACCAGTTAGAACCTCATCATTATGAAGGGAGTTTGTTTTCTATTGGTTAAAGCAAGAGACAGCCCCTGACTGCCAAAATCAGAAATCATCTAAGTATTTTTGTTAGGCGGGCGCCAGTTTTTCTTTATTGAGTCGCGAACGCTGTGCGTTTGTCAGAATGAAGTATACAAGTCAATGTTATTTTTTCCTTTTTATATAATTATTATATAACTTATGCATTTATACACTACGAGTTGATCTCGGCCAACCAAAGACACAAAAAAGGGACAATCAAAAATATTGTGGCCTTGAATTTTAACTCTGTATGCTTAATGTTTACATTATGAACATATTAGTACTTAGAATGCAGAATGTATGTAATAAAATAAGCTTGGCCTAGCATGGCAATTCAGATTGACACTGTAGTTTGCATTTGCATTTTTAGTGCCTGGCACACCTATCAGATCTCCTAATCACCATGTTAAAATTTTGGTTTGTGCAATCTGGCCATCATGAAAATGTAGGACCAAATAGCAATCCCTAGCCCAAGTTCAAAGTAGACAGGTGTTGTGTATCTTCTCTTCCAAACAGTTCTGTTAAATGCTTGCAGACCTTCTTTAGCAATGCCTTGCCATTCTTGTCCTGAGCTTCTTTCTTCCCAGAGATTGCAACCATGCCCAGTTTTTGACAACTTCATTGACAACAGTATTAAAAATTGAAGTCCAAAGGAGGCCTCTAAGGAAGAACACTGATACCCAGAAATTATCTTTTGTTGCCATCAGATTATGCAGCATAATCTCAGCCTGAAATGTATTTTCATACTGAATCATACATTGAATTCCCATGCCCCGTTGCTATTAATACATACTGTATCATTATTAGTAAATAAAGTGAATAATGAATAACTTCCATTATTCCTTACTTTAGAATGTAGTGTATGGTAGTTTGTTAATTTGCTATTGCAATCCATCCTGGCTGTTTATAAAAGGCAGACTGTTTTCTTTCTGTTCTAGATTCAGAGGCTGTACCATGGGCCCTAAAACTACATCTGGTGCCTAATGGCATGAATCCTTTTTTTTTTGCAACACCAGAAGAGGAACTGGTCTGGAAAATCAGCACTGACATTTATAAGTGGCTATATGCAGCAGGCAGTGTTTACTGCAGAGACCCCAGACAGCTCAGTCCTCTAACTGTATCCCTTTTTATTTTTTGTTGTTCATTTGTTTCTTTTTCAGACAAAATGGGTGTGGTTTCAGATTTTATAGCAAATTGTCTGCATATCTGTTTTGTGGAGCATTAATTGGTGCCGTCCAATGGGAGACTTGCCAGACCTCCATGTTATGAGTGTCTTGGTGGCAGTTTAGAAGCACAGGATTATATTACTAATGTTTGAGACTTGAGCAGTGGCATCATAAGCCTTGTGATTGCTTGGGAAACAAGCACTATAAGTCTATATATCTTAAAAAATAAAAAAACTCACGGAAAGGTTAGAAAAGCTGAGCTCTTGGAAAAGGTTAGTCACTCACTGTTTTAGGAGGCTATGGCAGGCACACCTACATGCTGACTATAAGAATAATAGTTTGCCTTTCAGTGGAAATATATCTACAGATGCTTGCTATCTATTTCATGTGTATTTCCAACTACAAAATCGGTAAGTGTACTGTTGAACCACCTTTTAATTAAACACTTAAAAATCCAGATAAAACAAATGTCTTTGTTTAGATTGGCAAGGGCATGCCTGGAGGCTTCCAAGGTATCCCCGGTGCTCAGATTGCTGGCTGCAGGATTTCCAGGCTGTGGTGCCTGGCTGCTATCATGTGCGATGGGAGCAACATCCTGACATTAAAAGAAAGGGTCCAAATCCTGGAACACAGATAGAGTCACATCAGATGGCATGATGGAGACCCTTCAAGATGGAGAGCAAAATCCTGCAGTAGGCCATGGGTGATTTCACTAGTGACCCAGTCCAGGACATCTCTCTTAGAGCTACACCTTTCCCTCTGACCAGCTCACAGCTTTTCATGACCCTTGGAAAACTTGGATTTTGCAGCCAGGAGGATGAAAAGGAGAGTGAAGAATGGAAAGACTCTACTGCTGCTGCATCAGGATGAGTGTCTCTGCAACTTGTATAGCCACCCTACCTCAGAGGCAGCAGACACAGTACAGGGTCTTCCTGTTGGAGGGTAGGGAGCAGCCCAGTGTCCCAGAGCTGTGTCAGCGGCAAAAGACACAGTGGACTCAAGGTGGTGTTTCTGCTGCTCACTGTCTGCTACCCAGTTGATCCTGCTGCTGGGAGCCAGAAAGACTGGAGTGAAGCCAAAGTTTTAGGGACCAGTTCCCAGTTCAGACTATGACAAGGACTGGCCCCAGTACAGCTAACTAGAGCAACTGAGCAACTCTGCATCCATACCATGAGAGACATTCACATGAGGCTCAGCTAGAACCCAAGACCTCAGCTGAACATATTGTTTATCATTTAAGCACCTGGATCCATGGACAAAGCAGCCCTACTGAATCCACATTTGTACAAGTTTGTCATTGTGATAACTTTGGCCGTTTGTTTAAATTAGGTCTTCTTCCACAGTCAGTTTTCAGTCAAGTCTTGTGCCTTATTATAGCACTCTGAGGGTGGCTCTGAAAGCAGAAGCTTATTTTTTTCCTGAAATTTAGAAATATATGTGTGCTCTGCAAGAAATGCACATCTGAGAATCTGCACTGCAACATGGGAGTGATGGTGAGAAAAGGTTTAAAAGTAAAACTAGGAAGCTCAAATTCCATCATTCTTAATCAAGATATTTCCATCAATAGTAAATTGGTTTTCGTGTGTATATATAAAAAATGCCTTTGAAGGATGTATTTTACAAGACTTGTATTGTGAATCTTAAAGGNCGTATTCAGAAGAGTTCATATTGGGTACCTCAAATGCTCTTTAAACTGCGCTCAGAAACACAGGGATCATCGGTGATTCAGGCTTCCTTCTGCAAACTTATCTTGCTCAGACTGTTTCTTACACCAGTTAAGACCTTATTTTAAAATAAGTTTTTAATTACAGATGCATTAAAGNTGTATTCAGAAGAGTCCACATTGGGTACCTCAAATGCTCATTAAACTGCACTCAGAAACACAGGAATCATCAGTTTCAGGTTTCCTTCTGCAAACTTATCTTGCTCAGACTGTTTCTTACACCAGCTAAGACCTAATTTTAAAATAAGTTTTTTATTATAGATGCATTAAAGAAAGGTAAAAAAACCCACAATACATTAAAGAAAGGTTAAAAACCCACTATAATTTGTATTATATGCTTAATGATCCTATGATCTTTTTCTGTGCCATTGTCTCAAGTTTTGGAACTATCAAGGGAATGGCTCTCAGAATAATTTCTCCTTACCTAAATCACTGATAAGTCAGAATGGTACTTCATCCATCTGAAGAACTCAGTTAACTCATGCCTGGATTTTAACTGCCTCCTGAAGCAAACATAATGTAACACAAGTGCTTTTTTCTCTGCTCTGTGGATGGAGCCTTTGGATATCTTCATAGCATTTCTTGTCTGCCTTAGGTATCTACGTTAAGGCGATTAGGTGCTACCGTGGAGATGCACAGTAAACTGTGGCTTTGGACTTTGCTAGGACTTTGCTGACATCAAGACAAACTCTTTCATGAGTGACAAGAAACCTAGTTATGTGGTGGCATATGTGGAAAACAACACAACTTCTTGTGCTTTCTTGGTAAAGATACTTTTTTCTTACCTCTCACTAGGGTAGTCACATCCCTCTCTGTTTTGGGCTGTTCAGAGAGCCCTTTCTTATCAGAGCTAAGTGCTCATGGGTTCGGAGGAGGCCACCCTCCCAAACCTGGCCTTACACTGGGGGAAGAAAGGGCTAAGGAGTCCATGAAGCTTCCCACTTGATTAATCAGCACTATGGCCCTCCCTCCATAATGAACACTGCCTATACACACACCTGGTCAAGGCATGAAGCGCCTGGGTATGCAGCCCCTCATGCCTTATAACTTCTGGTTATGTCTTGACCTCCATGCAGACCACACAAGTGTGTCGCGGTCGGGGCAATCCGTGACACGTAGAAGTTGTGGGCCAAAAGACCATCTTTATTGATTTTACAAGACTTTTTATACCCCTTCCCGAGCTGCGCGTCCATGCACGATTGGTTTAGCTAAAGCCCAACAGTTTATAATTTGATGACTCCTTCTCAGTTGTAACTTCATAATTGGGTGATTCCACCTGTGGCCTGGCAGCTTCCTAATCTTGTTTACTTGGCTCTTCTTGGCACCTTCCAGCTTCTCCGAGGATACACGGGCATCTATTCAAGGCCAATGTTTAAGTTCACACAAACTTAACTCCTCGGACCAGCAGAGGTTTCCCACACAAGTGGATCATACTAGTATTTCAGCAAGGGAAAATACGTAAATGAAGTCTGGGTAGGCCATATGATTTTCAGGAAGCACGTGAGGCTGCTCAGAAAGCTGTCCAGGGTCCCTGTTTGTTTCCAGGCTTCAGCTACAACCTCCAAAGTAGCTTGGCTCTACCACTGCCCCCTGGGCAGTGTGACCACTCTTTCAAGGCACCAGCTGCTGAGACTAGACCAGGTGAATGACCCAGTGAAAGCCTTGCTTGAATGAGGGAGACCACTTGGTGAGCTGGTTAATGAGGATATTGGGCCAACTGGAATGTGGAAAATTGTTTCAAACTTGGCCAATGGCCATCATTGTTTAAGAACAGTATTTTCAGGAAAATTAAATAAAACATCCAGGCTAGGAATTGCCCTGGGATGTACTTTTAAATCACTGGAATGATGATTTCTCAAAACCAGGCTCAGGAAGTTTCTTGTGTTATGTACCAGAATCTTGGGCCATTTGTATTTTTTTAGAAGAATGAGGGTCAGAATAATTTTCTGTGCACAATCCCAGAAGAAGGAGTGAGAAAGTCCTCTTGGAAAACCCCATCCATCCCTCTCACTGTTATAGAAATATTTTCATTTGTGTAACTACTGATGTTTCCTCAACCCTCTTCTCATTTGAAGATATCTCAACTCCAGATTATTTCCACACATTCTCTTAATGGTGAGGCTAATAAGTCTCATTATCAAATAAGGATCTTTTGTTTTCCTGCTATTTCTACATTTTGCATTTTTTTCTGATTACGATCTTCATGCATCACACTCCAGAGTTCCCAACCTGCTTCAATGTTTACAGCTTGCTAAATACTTGTAGCTTGTTATCACACTCCTTTTGATTGGATGTTAGCCAAGCTTAGACGTATTCCACTTCACAAACCTAACCCTCTTACTCTTCTCTGGTAACTGTTAATGGACTGTTTTGTGTGTATATGTGCACCGTCTCTATGCATGAGCAGGCCTTAAGTTTCCTGCTATTAAAATATTTCCATCTATGACTTCTTGGACTGCTACCTCCTTCCTACTGGAGTCTATGTGTCTCTCCTCAGTCAAGCAGTCAATGTGCTTGTAACCTCACACGGCTGGAAAGTCTTCCTTGAACAGATAAAATGCCCTTCAACCCCTCACATCTAAATGGACTCCCAGGTTCTCCATTTGGAGCAGTTTCTTTCTTATGAACTGAAAAACTTCCTTTCCTCAGATCTCTCCACGAACACACCACTGCGAAGGTTTTTCAAATCTCTTGTGAACTGGCTGCACTAATTCCACCAGTTCATCTTGCCGAACTGTGCAGTGTTTGTTTTGGCCCTGTGCTTTCTGTGTTCCAGCCAGGCTGAAAGCTGCTTCAGGCAGAAAATGCACATACAGAGAGCACCCAGCAGTGTGTTGATGCTTAATATTTCATAATCATGTGTAACATTGCCCAAAAAAGTGCCTACACGTTTCCAGGTTTCTTCATGATGAAAATGTCATTCTTCTCCACTGGAAACTTGAAAGCTGCTCTGCAGAAAATGGTTACAGGGCTCTTAAAACAGGCATGGGCACTTAGGCTAAATCTTTTCCAAAGTCCTTTTAGGCTTCAAAGCAGTCCTAAGATGATATGAAAGACAAATTTTAAGTTTTAGGTATGTCTTTCACTCAATTCTTTCATATATTTTTGCAAAGCTGCTTACCATTTGTATCAACAAACCAGCTATGTAGACTGTTTGTCCACTTGAGGCGTTAGTGCAGGACTGTAAGGAATGACATAGGATTTCAAAGATCACCTTTCTGTACTCTCCTGGAGAAGTTCTGGAGTGCTTGTGAAGCTCTTCAGTACATCTGCAACAGCACAGACAATTGTAACGGTCAGTTTTTAAAATAATGCCCCTTTTTGGTTGTGGGTTGTGGGATGGGAGTAGTGTATGTCCACCTGCATCTCTGTAGCCAAAATACAAGAGGAAGGAAAAAAGTGAACATCAAAATATTAATTTGTTTTATGGTTGAAAAGTCACCTCATGCTGTCTAGTTCCCAGAAACACTGCTCTAGTACATTAATACATTTCAGTTTCCTGGAATGAGAATGACATTCAAATGATCCAGCCGTGAGTTAGATCCTATCATGGTGGATATCATAAATATAGACCATGACTAACAGATATTGTTTTAAAGTACCCATATCTTTAAATACACAAGATTAATAAATATTGGAAGAGGCCGTATTTTTTACCAAGACTAGTAGAACATTTTCTATATCAGCTCTTTCTTCAAGTATGGAGGGTGAGGTTGTTTTTTTCTTCTAACATACTCTGAAGATAAAGCCGGAAAATGTTTAGAAGCTGCTTGGACATTGTGATGGGCTCATATCCTGACACAGATAGACAGCTCACAGTCTGGCTTCTCAAGGTATGGAAGCGTCTGGTGTTCCCCTGAATAATTGCTGGTTACGAGAGTTGTAAGTGGCTACATATGGTTGTAAGGAAGTTGTAAATCTCCTACCATGAGTTTCCAAAGACAAGACAGAAAATTACAACTGTGGCACACAGCCTTTGGAGTAGAGCAGGGCTTGATTCTCAAAATAGTTCTAAAAATAAAGGTTGTTACCTTGGCTGTTACTGGAAGATTAAAGCGGAGGAGGACACAGAAAAGGAGCCATACAACCAAGGAGGCATGGAAGTGATAGTTATTAGAGGTTGGACTTGGAAAATGGAAGGAAAAATAGGTGGAGAAGGCCAAAATCAAGAGGGGAAAAAAATGCTGTCAGAGGGAGTAGCAAAGTGTAATGACACTGCCCCCTAATTAGGAATTTATGGAAAGGGATGTAAGTGGACCTTTAAGACATTCTTGCAGGGATTGCCTGATGCTAAGTGTTAATCCCAATTTGATGATGGTGACATGAAATCGGACCCGAGTTGTCAGTAAACAGAGAACCAGCCAGAGGATCAAAATTTGCGCTAATAACAGGAAGGCAGCAATCAAGGAGGTAGCCTTAGCTCTGCCTCCTTTTCCCCTCAGGTTGAACCCAGCATGTGGTCAGAAGATGCTAGGAAGCTTTAATACATAGGCAAATCCAAACACTTTATTTTCCTATACAGACATGGAAAGTTAAAGATGGATCTCAGGGATGTGGGGAAGGAAACAGCAAATGAGTATCAAGAGGTTAGCAGAAAGAGAGGTGAAAGCAGAAGCAAAGGAAACCATATACTCTAGGGAATTTAGAGGTTCAAGACAACAAAAAAAAAAAGCTTAAAAAGAAGCTAAAATCAGGTTTAACTCAAAGCAGTGAGCCCAGAGGAGATGTCTGAGAGGAGAATGTGATGTGCACATTCAGTAGGAGAAGGCAGGTTAGCACATCTGGGCTAAAGTAATAGCTGAAGCCACCTGAGCTGAGAAAACAGTGCAGTTTGCAGGTTACACTTCAGTTCTCTTACAGCAATCACCACTGTAGTGTATGTCCAGCTAACATTTCATTACAATTCCCACAAATATTTCATGTCACAACTTCATTACAATGTTGACTGTACAGTGAACAGCCATAAAATAGCCTTGCCAATGCTAGTAATTTGTGCTGGGAATGTAATATCCAGTTCCAAACAGTGATGAGTACTAAG
Organism: Piaya cayana; assembly: GCA_013389865.1. Classification (NCBI taxonomy): domain Eukaryota; kingdom Metazoa; phylum Chordata; class Aves; order Cuculiformes; family Coccyzidae; genus Piaya; species Piaya cayana. The sequence continues at coordinate 520,747 of WAAB01025403.1, forward strand.
CAAAATGAGCTAACCACCATTTTTCATTTATTTAACCACTTACCTCAACAATTAAATGTATTGCCATGCTAAATGTATAGTATATAATATATCATTCCAGAGTGTATAAAAGCATCAGACAATATATCACTGTTGTTTTTATCATAAGCTGTGTAAAATGCTTGTTTAGCACTCTATCAATGGCTTTGTTCACTCTTGTTATTTTAACTGTATACCAAAAAACATTAGTTTCATGCACACAGTGTGCATCTCCCACTGCGTGCTAAATCCAATATGTTCTACTCTTCCTACTAGATGCAGATCACAGTGAAATATTTTAGCATAGCACTCTATGAGATGGATAACCAGTCACTACTTTAATATTTTTGATGTTCCACTGTAACTACTAGAATAGCTTTTGAGTCTTGTTAGGTACTCCTAGCTAATGCTACATTTCAATTTCCCTACTTGGATGAAAAGCTGAGACATTTAGTTTGTGGTTCGGTCATCTATTTCTCAAAAATATCTGGTGAGCTTTCCTGCAATTGTAATTACATAATAGAGAATCATTGGGGTCTAACATGTCTTTTTCTTCTGTCATTTTGGTACAATACGATGTAAAAGTAGAGAACTTGGAAGAGGTAGAGCTGCTTTACTTACTTAGAATACCTGGCAAAACGTAGTTATTTGACTGATAACATTTCCAAAAGACCCAAAGTAGCTTAGGTGCCCAAACCTGATAGATTTGCAACAAGTTTTGTGTCCAAAATCTTCCCTGGTGCTTTGTCATTTGACAAAGTCACATTTGTTCAAAAAGCTTGAAGCTGAGTACACAGCCCTGGAGGCATCCCACCCTCCAGCAAAGGCAGGCATCAGGGTCTAAGAAGCCACTACAAAAATGTTCACTCTAAAAAACAATAGTTCACCAAAGCACTTTCAAAACAGTGATTGGTAGCTTTATGTCCCCATGATGGGGCTTGGGGTAGTCTTGAAAAGAAGAAGAGCTGTACAATGTTGTAGATTTAGGATTGTGCTTGAGTACCCTTGACTATGAAGTCAAGGTCTGACACCTAGATGTTGATGTGGAAGTGTGACCTTCACTCCCCAGGCAAACTCTCCCACACAGATAGATATAAAAACCTTACAGCTCTTGGATGTCTATGAAAAATGCCCATGCATTCTAATCCATTCTGTGGAGCTGCTGGGGCCTTTTATGGCCTTCAGGGTAGTAGCAGCCAACAAGTGTCTTGTCAGTCAACTATTTCAAGACTACTGAGCAACTGAAGGGAGAAGCACTCTCACAGAGTGTGGAGGTGCTAACAAGTTTCCTGAATAATCATAAAGTAATACGAGACACCAAGGAAGGTCTGGGTGTCTGCAGCATTTTCTGAGCACCAAGGGATCTCAGCAAGTCAGAATTGATAGTGAACCTTATGGAGAACTGGCAGGCTTCCAGGGAAGGAACAGTGCTCATGTACACCTGACGGGCCTTGCATGATTTATTCAATTAGCTTTATAATTAGTCTCCTGGAGACTCCCAGGTTTAGTCCCCCTTACCTCATACAGAAAGAGGTGACCTGAATATTTTTGATGAGTGGTATGGTTTGCTCAACTGTTGAAATAAGTAAGGTATGCATATTGGGCTTAGCCTGCAAGCACTTCATACCTCCACTTTGACCCTCCCTTATGCTACACAGTGACTGGCTGAGTCTGCTCCTGCAACTCGTCCTGTCCCTTAACTCAGGCACTGAGATCCAAAGCCCATGGCTCCAGTGGCAGCTGGATATCCCAACAGGTCAGCCCCTACAGGCAATGTTGTTCACAGAGCTATGAGTGTGCAAGGGGCTGAACATTTTTCTCCTTAGCTAGAAAAATAAAAGATCTGTTTGAAAGAATACAGGAACTGGTCAAGTGGATTAGAAACCCACACATTACTGGCAGCTTAGATTGGACCACTGGGGCAGGTCCCCTCTGGATGTGTTCCTGAAGAGCAGTGAACAAAGCACATTGCCAGCCTGGGATTGAACCCACTGCTGTGGCCATGCCAGCAGCCCCAGTGTTTGGTATCTCTGGGCTGTGGACGAAAGCTTTGTAGGCTGCCAGAGCAGCCTGTGCCAAGGGGTGCTGGGGCAGAGGGATGCCATGTCAAAGCCTCTTGCTTCCTTATCCTGCATTGCCGCTGCACTCCTCTCACAATGGAGTTCATCTTGCAGCATGAACCTGTGGGGTTGCAGCTTTTGCAGGTAGTGATCTACTCAGCAGCCCTGTTTGCCTGTCACATGTCGCTGTTCCCTCTCTCCCTGCAGCTGCGGTGGGAGCAACTGGGTGCCCTCAGGCATAGGTCAGAGCTTTCCCCAGATGCCAGCAGAAGAGTGCGCACATGCATATCTGTAGTTTCCATACCCCTAATGCTCTATGGTGAAGTGTCCCCATTGTCTCATCATTCCCACACCAGTGCTCTGAGTATTGAGTGATCTGCAGGGTTTTGTGAAGTGGTTTATAACCAGCTTTTTGGTTTGCGACACAGGTCACATTCAGTCTCCTTGCTCTCTCCTCTCATCACTTTCCTCCTGACCTACAGCTAGGTGGCTGGAGATAGCTGAAGGCACAGGACATTTTTGGATGCTCTCTGTATTTCAGACACTCCCTGAAATTTCTGTTGAAATGCTTGGGCTATACCCCTTGACCAAACCTGGAATGGGGCATTGAGCCTGATCCCCAGGGCACTGAAGGAGAAACGGAGAAGTACGAAAGTGGGAGATGAAGGCGGTGTGGGCTGGGAAGGTACCACAGATGTTGCTGTCCCTGCTTTGCTGTCCCAGCCTTACTTTACACTTTTGTACTGCTCTTCAGGTGAAATCCTGTTGCTCTCCCTGGTAAAAGCCTGAACATTTCCCATTCCCTAAGCAGGTCCTTGTGATGTGAGTGACAGTGTGCTCACCCCAAGGACAAGTGGCCCCCAGCCTAGTGCTCATCACCTCCTGCAGTGCTGGCCAGAGTCCACCATAGTCATTGTTGAATGACCCACTGTCCTACTTGGCCTGGGAACATGGTCTTGCTCACAAAAGTCAGTCCTGGTTTGTCCTCTCAAGCTGCTGCAATACTAAGTGACCCAGGAGACCCTGCACCTCCAGCCCTGCCCTGCATACACATCAGCCCCTGTGACATCCTATTCCCCTGAAAGCCAGGGGCTGGCAGCACAAAAACCAGAGCTGCTATCCTCAAATGTGTCAGGGCTTATTTGCCTGTCAAGGCATATTCCTATTTCCCCCAAAAGATGGCACTAGGATTCACCAAAAGTGAACCACTGGGCATCCTGAATATTTTTACATTTGTGAAAAATACCACCAGGGCCCTTTACTGTTGTTCCCATGCCTTGCCTCCAATAACTGAGGGATGGTACCTCTGAAGCAGGTAGCCACAACCTTCCCAGGGCAGACCTTAACAGGGCTTTAGGTTATGGACAACAAAAAGAGCAAAAAATGATTTGCCATCTGCTGAGAGTACACGGAGGGAAGGGATGTCTTTTAGCAGAATGAAAATACTCTCCTCTCCCATATATATCCTGTGGTTTATTTCTAAGGCAATGAGAAAAACAATTATACAATATTGGAATTAAGCTTCTTGTACACTGACATTATCTGCTGTAATAAAATTGACATCATTAGGATTTTTACTGAGAAGTTAATTACTTTTTCATTAGAGTAACATAACTCATAAACCTGTGAATAGAGTTTGTCTGGTATTTTAGGCCATGTTTTAAGTTTTTTTTAAAGTTTCTACATAATGACAATTAGAGATTTTTTCATTATTAAAGGAATAAAACTAATGAAAATAACTTCTGCTGAAATTGGTTTTTTCCCTGCAATTTTTATAGCAAATTGAAAAGAGCTTTCTATCTGTCAGTAATGCAATATTTTTCAGTCCCAAAATCAATCCCCATTCCAAGATAATGGATTTTTGTATACATTAATGGAGCAATTGCCTGAATAGCTGAGATTTTTCTTTTCATTAAAGAAAATGATAAGATCATAGCTCTATAAAAGAAAAGAAGTTCAACTATGCAGATGAAGGGTTTCTAAAGACAGCAGAATTCCAAAGCTGAAAGTGCTCTCTCAGTATATTTAAAAATGAGGGGAGCACCTTGTCAAAGCAGCTCACCTTCTTAGGCAGCTCAGCATCCTCCAAGGACTATTGGGTCCAACAGTTGCCCAAGCAAATATTATTCATTAGCAAGTTCAGCAGCAACCCTTCTTGCAAAGAGATCTTTTATTTTGCAAATGTTGACGTCTCCTGAAAGACAGATATTTGGTTCCCATGTACTTCAAATATTTTTGACCAGGCATTAGGATAGTGTCATTCCCAGTGCTAGCAGCTAGGAAGACATTTCTTACATCTGCAAATTGCTGCCACTAAAGCATGATTAAAAAACACTACAGTGAAAGGCAATGTGAAGACTGCACTTGCCCTTGAACTTACCCGTATACTTCCCACATGATAGACCTGGAGAAGGTGAGGTTATTGCAAGGCAGATCTTCTTCTAACGACATAAGCTTGGAGGTGACATTTGAGCACATTACTGTCCCTGAGCATGAACCTGTTTTAACACATGGAAGCATGATCTGTATGTCCTGCTTATTTCATTAGCCACTAATTTTGTCATGCTTAGCAACTTATTTCTGCTACTCAAGTCTTTGGGTAGGTGTGTTCAATGGTCTAGAAATTGCCATGCACCATTACAGCACAACTACTAATGAAACAGTAAAGTGCCAATACAGCCTCGGAGAAGAGGACTGCTCTGGACTGGGCTCACCCAGAGCCCTTCTGGAAGGCAGCAGTTTGCTGCTTTTTGTAAACTCAGGAGACCCTGGAACAAAACAAACAAACAAACAAACAAAAATAACCCCAAAAAACACAACCCCCAAAAAACAACAGCAAACAACAAGAACAAATTAAAAATTGTAGAAATATGCCTTGTGAAGAGTATATTATTTAGGATACAAAACACATGGGCTGGAGTGGTGGTGAAGTGAGTGTTTTAAAATCTCCTGGCACTAGATGGTGCGGTGGGTTAGAGCAATCCCCTCGTTGCTAGAGATACTGTTTTGAGCACTTTCAGACCAATGCTGAGACCTGGCAGGACTATGCATGTTTGTCAGTCTCTGCTCAAGAGGCACCAGAGTCTGAAGGAGCCGTGTGATTTTGGGTCAGGACGCAGAGAGGTAGGTTCTCAGCTGCCTGCAGGGATGCCAGCCTGCTCCAACTCCAGTTCCACTTCTCCTTCACTCACTTTCATAAATAGCATTATTGCCCAGAAATTACAGAAAAAGCAAAGCTAATTACCAGAATAAATCATCCCCAAGAGGACAGGAGCTAACCTCTAGCACCAAAACAGGCACTGGACTGAATCTGGCTGTACTGCAGGGACTGTTTCCCCACAGCCCTTTAGCAGGAGTCCAGCTCACATTGACACTGACGGGGCTCACCATGGGTGCAGAAGTTGGCATGTGTGTACATGCGTTGCCATATCAGGGCATCGACGCTTCATCTGGCAAGTGCTGAGCTGCCACAGGGTGCCCTGGCTGCCTGCTGCGCTCGCTGATGTCAACGGCAGCAAATGGGATTCTGTGCTTTGAGGATGGCTTGGCACCTTGTAGGCAGGAGGCTTTAATGTGGTTTCTTGGGTGTAACAGAAAACAGCTTTTAGCCCAGGGGAATGAATATTTTTTGCCTTTGTGTATAGCCTGATTTTTTTTAGTCATGCTGTTAAACGTGCCTGCTGGAGAGAGGTAATTAACAGACAATATAAGTTCTTCAGAAGCCATTGAGTATGGTTGTTCAAGGCGTGATGTTTTCCAGTTCTGAACAGATGGTTTTTTAACCCATCAACACAGTGATGATAGTCAGCAGCATATTGGGGGAGGGGGGGGAGTCATAGCAATGATTTCTGGGACAATTTCCTTTGTCATGCTGTGGATTAGGCATGAAATCCTACTAACCTATGCTGAACTCTCTGTCTTCAGCCACTTCAGCACTGTAGGTCTTTCACACACTACTGCAAGAAATATTCTGAGTGCAATATCATAGAATCATAGAATCACCAGGTTGGAAGAGACCCACCAGATCATCGAGTCCAACCATTCCTATCAAACACATATAAACCTGTTCTGGTGATTGATACTCACCTACTTACTAGAATCCTCTTCAGTTATAAGCATTAGCAGTGAGAACTGGGACATCAGAAGAAAGCAAAAGATGCCTCCAGTTGAGGCATTACTTTACAACTTATGAAGAACTGAAACAAGAGGAAATAGGAAGCATTATAATAACTGAGTAAAGTCTTCAGCACAACCTGTCATAGCTGTTGCTCCTTAAATGTCTCTTTCTGTGGTACTTGAGATGTAAACCTGAGCTTAGCTGCACAAATAATCAAGTTTCTTCTAGCACACGAAAGATGTACTAAAAAAGCTTGAGCTTTTAAAGCGAATGGAAAAAGATTACAAGCATGATTTCACTGCCAGGAATTCTGCAGCAGGAATTTAAGATTTTTTTTTATCATCCATAAATAGGAACAAAACAAACAATTGGCTCAGGGATATTTTTTTATCAACAACCAAGACAAATTTAGTTTGTAGTGACTCCTAGATTCAGTTTTAAGGTCAGCAGGGACCAGTCCCTTATCTTACCTGACCTCCTTCGTTAGGAAAAGCTATGCAATTTTATCCATCTGCTCCTGTAATAAACTTCACACCAGGGGAACAGGTTCTTGATTTTTCATTAAAATCCAGTTGGAACTAAAATAATTCTTTCACTTTCATGAGTTTTAGCTCAAATGTGTATTTCTGCCAAACTTTCAGCTACTACTGTGTTTGTTGCTCTTTGCTTCCTTTATTTGTTTACTGTATAGCAAATACTATGTTCATCCCTGTTCAAGTGTCCATCTGTCAGTCAGGGAATAAGAAACAATCCCACATCCCTGAGGTGTCTCACATACCTCGTGGATAATGAATCACCATTAAGATGAGGTGAACTTGTGATGTGCAAAGCAGAGGCTGGAATGTTTTCAGCCAAAACATTCAAAAAATATTGTTATGCATTAAGGAATTCATAGTAGGGAAAAGGAGCAGCTTGTGAATAATTATTTACAACCCAAAGGACTAAACTAACAATTCCCAAGTGTTTCTGACTGGAATCCCTGTTACAGATCATTAATTTTGTGTGACCCCAAAACCAGAGAGAAGTATAGAAAATTCATCTGAACTTTGTCTAGGTCTAGACCACAATCTTCTCCAAGTTTGGGCACTATTGGGATAAACTATTATTTGCTCAGTACTATGAGTGCCAGCAATACAGTTGTATACTGTTATACATCTACCACACAAAATTCCCTTTATGCCCTAAAATGAGGGTCTTCTGTCCCCACTGTCCCCAGGAGACAACTGACATCAGTGGCACTGGCTTCCCATAGGAAGATGCTCCTGAGCTATGATGGGAGCTACTGCTTCAGAGTACCTACCCATATCTAGGTTGAGGACCAACAAGGATGAGCCTCAATAGCTCTCAGGCAGACTCATCCCCTGCCACATACCAAGAAAGGCCACCTACTCACCAGGGTCTCAGCATGTGAGCTTGGAGGCAGCCTTATGATGACCACTGAGCTCCCAGGAACACTGAGCATGGACAAACTTGCTTGTGGTGACACAGCAGAGTGTGGTCACCCTGCTGGGGCTTTTGAAACTCCATTCTTGACTGACCTGGCCAAGGCTACTCTGGAAGAACAGTGAAAATGTAGGAACTGAATCACAGATCCCAGCACACACATTCACATTGGATGATTTTTTTAGGTTAAAAATTAATCCTCTTCAAGAGGCATTCTTTTTCCTTCATGCAAAGATAATTTAGTGTGATTGTTTTCTTCAGAATCTGATGTATGATGGTTTGTTGTTGCCTGAAATGAGAAGTTCATGTGTTAAACACTGTTCCAGAACTGTACCTGATTGTTTCCAGGTTAATAGACAAGCCTTTGTCAAGGACATTGTGCAAACACATTTCCACAGGATATAATTGTCTGGACATGTGAGCAAATATTTGCATAGAAAACGTAATTGACTATTGTTTAAGAACTGCCACCTGCCCCTTGGTTTTCTGGCACTCTGGTAGAAGGGACTATGGTTTACATCATTACTCTCATCCAGTATTTCCACGAGAGCCAACTCTTGACCAGCAATGAAATAAACATTCAGCTACTGCCAACCCCCAGCCCCCTCCCCCCTAAAGGAGCCTTTTTACAGGAAAGGAAGGGTTCTGAAGAAAACGAGAAAGGGCAACCAGCCTTCCTTCAGCACAAGTGCTACGGGGAAATTACATACATGAAGAGTAGTAGTCTAACATGAGGGACTTGCTGGAGCAGTCATGGATGAGACCAAACAGCAACACAAAGGACGAACTCATCTGTGTTGTCAAGTTCATTGTGTCAGCTGAAGCTGTGACAAGTGATGACAGTCACGATGCCGGGGGATGGAAATACAAAAGAAGACTGTGCAGCTGTCGGGTAATATGTGGAGCATGACATGCCAGGCAGCTTGAGCAGTTCTGTAACTTCCTTTTGCATCTCCAGTAAAGTTGCCCCAAACAGCAAATAAATGACTTCAGAGACAAACACTTGTTCACCTGCCTTAATCTAAAAGATATATTTATACAGAGATATATTTTGGAAAGCTACACTCTGTTTCAAATTGGAAAACCAAATATTTTGATGGTTAACCATTGTCTTATCAAACCTTTCTTGTTGAAATAGTTCAACAAATTTGGTGGGAATTCACCAAAAAAAATTCGGTCAATAAAAATTAATATTTTTTCTGATTTAAACTCTTTCATTAAAAGTGGTTTTATCCAGTTCCACTCATGAAAACTGCCTGATTATCCAAACTGATCTTTTTTCCTCTATTTCAAATTTCTTCTCCAAAAAACCCAAATGCTGTAACTGTTAGGCTAAGCTGTGCCATGGATTTTGTGGAGGTAGTGACTGACTAGAAGTAAATAATTGCAGGAGAAGCATTACCTTTCAAGTTGTTCAGTGGAATAAATCATTTTGCTACCAGTTCAGAGAAATCAGTATTTCTTCTTAGATCTATCAGATTTCCCCACTGACTGGCCCTTAAGATCCTGACTGTTGCAGTTCTGCTGACCTCTGAGCTCATTAGATGAGTTTCTTTGACTCCTTTTGGCTGTTCCTTCCTCTCAGAGTGCCACTGTCCTGTCTTTTTACAGCTTCATCAGAATTGTCCTAATCTTGACCCTTGGATTCCCACTGGTCCTTGATTTATTGCAGAAAAAAATGCTCATGAAATCCCTGCTCTACTCAGGCCTGACTGTAACAACCAAAATAGCTCAATTCCACCCCATGCTCTTTCTGATGCATTGTCATTGCAACCCTCCAGTTATCACAGCCCTGCAGAGACATAGTCCATGCACGGTATTACATACAAGAGGATTTGTGATGTCTCTGTGCTTATCATCTCTGTCCTTGCTCATAAAATATGATTGTCAAGTGTGGGACATTTGTCCCTATCTGAGGATGACAAGAGTTGGCTGGATGTACCTGTGTTTTCATGGCTGGACACACCATGGCCTTAACTCCCATCATCTTTTCCCTTTGAACTATTACTTTACTTGTGTTATGGTAAAACATTGGTGCTGTTGACAAGAAGACTAAAATAGCTTTACCAAAATTTCCCCTAAGTAGCCTCCTCTCCATCACTCAAGACGCCCTTTTTCAACACCAGTTGTCAACTGCCCACAGCAGGAAGTGTTTCCTCCAGTGTGTTTTCCTCCTGAGGGACTGTTAGCTCTGATGCTGCCATTGTGCAGAGCATGGATTCAATACACAAAAGGCTAAAAACTGCACAGCATCCTGTCCTTGGTATTCACAAAGTGGAGTTCTTCTCTCACTCTGCAACACGGTGAGAGGCCAAAAGGGAGGCCACCACAGATGCCTAATCCAGTATTGTTGTTGTAGCAGAGTTGCCTCCTGGAAAGCTGAATCCTATACGAAAGGTGAGTGTGCTGAAAACAGAGCAGTGGTCACAGAGCTGATACGCCCATCACTGCCTGTAAAGAGAGGGAAATGAGACATTGAACTATTTCCTTGCACAAGGACTGAATGATCTGCTAAACTGAAGGGAAGAGAGATGCTGATGAGTCACAGTGACTCCTGCTAGCTGATTGCTGTCAGTACCTTGTCTAACTTCCGGGGGAAAAAAATTCACAATTGTCCTTCATCAACCAAGTCTCTTTACTGGCACAGCAATCTAGATTTGGTATGGAAAAGGTGAAATCTCTGCTGTCCAACCCCTCTGGAGAAGGGAATAGAGAGTGAAAGTGGGCAGTAATGAATTGCTATTGAACCATCAAGACAGTGAATGGAATAAACATCCAGAAATGCCTTCCTCTGCTTACATTTAGTCATTGATGTGGCTGGACTGTAGCATGCTTTGGCCTTTGTTGAGCCAAGGCAAATCCAATAGTGTCATCCCCGCTAGCTCAGGATCCAGGGGAGTTTTGTGCAACGGTTGTACTGATGAAAGAGGAAATAATTTCTTTATGTCCATCAAGGCTATAACTAGGAGATTTGCGCAACTGGGAAAAACCTAGACTTCTCTTAATCTCTCATGAGGAAATTGAGAAGCTTTGTCGCCAAATATCTGTTAGAACGAAGAGGAAGCTGAGGTGTTTATTTGCCGAAGGAAATGGGAGGGCTCAGAGGCTGCAGCAGTGACTTTATCCAAGCGCAGGGCATGCACAGGGCATGCTGGGACTCTCATCCTGTTGCTTTGACAGAGCAGGAAGTTATCATCCCTGAGCCCTCCATCCTGCCTGTGCCCACGTTACATTGAGCCTCAGGGGAGTCACAAGCCCAGTGGGATTTTTTTTTAACCTTTGCTTCAAAGACTACACTTTTTTTTTCTCTATCTCTGTGTATGTGTCTGTGTGTGTGTGAGAGAGATTTGCTTGTTATCCATGCCCTCTGCAGTCCTCTTATTTAGCTTTTCCTGTTGACCAAAGGTTCGATTCCACTCTGGAGAGAGGAAAAAAAGAAACACTAGAAATGTCTCTCTATGCATCTCATCCACCCTCTCCTTCAGCTTAATGGAAATGACTCTGTTAATTCACTGAACAGTGTTGCCCAGGCTGTCCTACTGTATCTATTATACTGCTTTTATCTTCCCAAGAGTTGTACATGATTCCAGGAGTACATTAAATCACGTTTAATATATGGTGCATGTTTTTTGGTGTCCTTTCCCAGAGGAAAAAATACTTGTGCAATGTTGTGTTTTGATTTAGTGCTTTTGGGGATTTTAAGATGCACTTTAATAACCTTGTTCCTGTCTGTATGTATTAGAGGGTGACAAGGGCTGAGATAGCCCATAGTTCCTGTGGGCAGATGATTTCATGGTCCAAGACCAGGTTCCAAAGCAATTTTTTCTCCTAGACAGAACATTAAATTTATGGGGAGAGGTTATTGGTGGCAGAAAAGTCATTCCCCACATCAAAGCTTGAGGCAGTCCTCCCAAAATGCTGGTCTCAGGCCTGTGGCAGCTAGTATTGCAAAGCAGAACTACCACAGTTTTCTCTTGCAGTTAATGTTTCCCATGGTTTTGCTGTGGGCTACATAAGTGAGGAAGCCAAGGGAATGCAAATGGCCACGTCAGAAGACAGTGGTAGTTTCTAGATAATGGGAATTAAACAAAAGTGTTGTTTATTGGTACCATTGTGCACTACTCGACACACATGGAGGACCTGGGAGCTCCCCAAAACTACAAGCTAAAAGGATTTGCTGTGGTTCTGCAGCTTGAGACCCAAGGGGCTAAAAAGTCTCCCAACCACTGCCCTTGGTCAACCAGCACTGTCTTCATCCTCCACGTTGGCATTGGGTCAGAAATAATTGTTTTCCCTGGTTATACCCGTCCATCTGGTCTGAAGAATAACAATGCTTAGCCATGGTTGGGACACCTCAAAGATCTGTTAAGTAAAATGTAAATGTTGAAGAAAAGACAGACAGCAATCTGTCATCTTTTGTTGGCCTAAATCTCCTCTGGGAAATGTCAGGGCTCCGTGAGAACAAAAAGGGAAAGGGTGAGTGTATGGGGTGCAGTTATCCTCCTGCTGAATGGGAAACTAAAACATGAAAGCTTTTGTGATATTGGAGGTCTAGGTCATATCATCAAATTGCTACATAGGCACTTGGTTTTCATTTTTTTTCCTAGGCCACACCAGTCTTTGAAATCCATGAAACAACATAGGGATGGTGCCCACAGAGCTCAGCCTGACGTGGTGTGTGATCTGCACCAGGGCCTCAGGGCAATTCCTGCAAGACCTGCCCAGCTGAGCAGTGCCACCTTCAGCGTAGGGAACCCACGAAAGCAGCTGATATGTTACATCCTTATATGGAGCTGAAACATTTCTCTGTGCAGTCAGTGGGTTGCTCACCCATAAGCTGTGTGCAGTTCAGATGAGGTTCAGGGTGCCCTGGATCAGAAAAATTTTCTTCATGTATGCATAAAAGATGTGTTGCCCTTCATCAGCTGCCCTATACCCACTCCTACAGAGCTCTTCTAGGAGAATCAAACACACTTTTAAACTATCTGCCCATTTAGGTAGTAGAAATAGGTTATATTATTGTAGTTCCCATTGAAGTCCAAGGAATATGTCCACAGAGCAGCATGATTTGGCCTTTAAACAGGAGCCCTCTTACTAAATTGAACAATGCTGCAAAGACCAAGTCTCTTGTAAATTATTTTACTTGGGTAACCGTGGAAAAGGAGAGAGCAGAGCAGGAAGGAAAGGGTACCTGCATTTGCAGCCAGCAAGATTGGCATCAGCCCTGGAATAATATCTGAGTAGGGATCAGAGAAAAACTGACAAAGATTGTCCTTTGTATGTGATCTGCAATAACAAAAGGGTATGTAAATGCCTTCCAAAGTAAACAACAAACCTTCTTTCTTCTTTCAAGACACAGGGCCTAGTGACTGGCAATGGCAGGAGCTCATACTCAGATGGTGGTGAGGAGAGGGGCAGCCAGTGAAGCTTTGCAGCTGCTGAGATTCAGCTATAGCTGTTGTTGACAGTAAGCACCACAGCCCCTGGAGCTGCTACAGCAGGGGCAGGTCCATGATGGGATACAGGACAACAATGAGTATGCTCTGGCAAAGGAGACACACCTGGAAGGGGAATATTTTTAGTATAGCCCTGTTGCTGCCAGAGTTAGAAAATGAGCAACCTCTCTGACCCAGAAGACCAGCATGTGATTCTCCACATGCTCTCCGAACCCCTCTCCTACACTCTGATCCCCAGCCCTCCACGTGCTGGGGAAGGCACCTCCCAGGCCCCCCAAGGTCCCCCAGGTCCCCAGGCACTGCCAGCTGCAGTTTGAGGCACTTTCTCCACTGCCTGTGTTACTCTGGCTAGCCGTGCCTGTTTATGTCACCCACCCTTACACTTACTCTCCGGGGAAGTGACAGTGCTTTTCAGTTGCAAGCACAGCCTGCAGAGCCAGTGACTTTGATTTAAATCAAATCTACTTCAGAGAAAAGACAGAAAACCTGATTCTAAACCCTTTCTAAGGCTTGAACCTTCCCTACTCCTGAGGAGTCCCATCCCATCCTCTTTCTTTGCAAAAGCCAACCTGTTACTTGCTTGTGCATACCTTCTTACCCTCTTACTCTGCAAGGGTTTTTAGTTCTGGAATTTCCTTTATATTCTTAGCTCTACCAATATATAATTGTCAGTGCCCTGGAGACAAGACCTCTGAACCCAACAGCAGTGCTTACTCTTTTTTGATTTAACCTTAAATGACTTTACCCAGACAAACAGTAGGTTACTTCCCTTTTTGTGTTTTCCACAGACTCCTTTAATTTAAAATATACAATACCTGTTCATGGACCCTGATACAATTTATGTTATTTCTCTTAATGACCTTCATAAAGTCATTAAGTTTATTACCTAATAATACATAGCTGGGAGTCATAAAAATTATTTACATCAGATAGTTTTCCAGTTATGGGGAAAGTGATTCAGCACCCCTAGCCTGTGTTCTGATAACGTAAGACAGATTCCTTAAAACACAGGAAGTTTACCAGCAAACAATTCTAGTTTTAAATCAAACTAATATTCCTGCCAGCTTTGAGATATTTCTCTGTAATGTGTTGACTTTCAAGAACCGTCTACTTTGTTCCCATCATGCTACAGTAAGTGAAGTTGTTAATATTTTCTTTTTTCCTCTTGGAGCAAAATAAGCCACCTGAGAGCCAGCAGCCATCCGTCAGCTCAAACAGTGCAGCGGGACCTTGGGATGATGGGGGTGACTGGGTACTGCAGTTTGCACTGCTCATTAGCACTACTGGTCCCTCCCCATGCTGTGTGTCAGGACAAATCCCGAACCCACCCTCAGATCACAGCTCACCTACTCGGGTATGTGCTGCAGAAACATGCCCTTCATCTCCTGGGGCAAGGGACTCCTGTCCCTGTCCGGGAAGTCTCTGGCAAGGGACTTCCCTGTCCCAACGGGGACCCCCTTCTTGTGCAGGCAGTGGCTGGGAGGAGGCAGAGCAAAGCCTAGTGACAGCTCATGGGGTGGCAGGTCACCCCAGGTTGCTATCTGAGTATTACTGCTCGCACTTATTTGGCTTTTGGTTGAAAATGCAGCTTTGCAAGTAGGGCAATTGCCTGGAAATCAACATCTAGGTTCAGTTTTGCGCTCTGCCACGGGCTTCCTGAGACAGTGTGGGAGAGTCGCTCCATCTTGGTGTGCTGCACAGTATCTGTCTATGGAGGGGGAAGGGAAAAATAATCTCTCGTTTCTTCCTCTCTTTGTTCATCTTATCCTTTAAGACTGAAGCTTTTGAGGTTAATGGCTGTTTTTCATAATCCATACAAATATCTTGAGTTTGGCCTAGCCAGGACCTGTAAGGGTTACTCTGATATAGACAATAAATAGACAATAAAAGTAGCCATGAAATTGATGTCACCAGATATGAACTCAAAAGAGTTAAATAAATGGCATGAAACTGAGCTTCTGTGCCAGTGGAAACTTCACTAGATCTCTTGGCTATCTGGAGCTGCCATGGGAGGTAGGTGTGGCAGGTTCTTGTACTGGCACTAGGTCTCCCAATATTTTTTTTTTCTGAAAATTTCATGTCTGAGAGTCAGGTAATTACACCTGAGTCTCAACCATGACTGAAACCCAAATTTCTCTGCTTCTAGTGGTCCAGAGAAAAGTTTTAAAATATACTACTGGAATAAGAGAGAGATGGAGAGAAATCATAGAATCATAGAATCACCAGGTTGGAAGAGACCCATCAGATCATGGAGTCCAACCATTCCTATCAAACACTATCAAATGTGGGGGGAAGAGAGACAGAGGAGGGAAAAAGAGAAGGAGAGAGGACAAAAGAGATAAACATTAAGAAAGAAAGAACAAAAAAAAAAAGAGTTGATATTTTCCTGGGGTTTAAGGTCTCATGATGTTTGTCCCAGTCTTAAGATATCTAGTGGCCTGATTTGTGGTTTCTAAATGGATATCTTTGGCCACACAGGAATCTCGTTTAAGACTTTAAACAATTACTTTCTCAGAGTCCCCAAATAAAATGCTTGTGCTTTAACAAACACTGGAAAAGTGAAAGGTTTGGCTTTTTTCCCTTTTGAATCAGAAATGGAATGAATGGAAAACTGGTTCTGTGTGCTGCACTGATAAAAGAGCAAACAGATTTTTTTTTTTTGCAATGTTGTGGCACATCGGCTAGGATAATCTGATGCATATTTCATCTGATGCTGCTGGTCACTGGGGAGGTTGTGTTGTTACTGCCAAAAAGAGCATTTCCTCTATAAGCTAAGAGAGGTGTTACCTTCAGTAGTTTGAAGACCCCATCATTTTTTTTTGAGTCTATTGTCAGACATAGTGTTGTAAGACACTGGGGAAGGAGGTCTTCTAGAAGCGAGTAAAACAGTGATAATGAGCATCCTCTATGAAGCCTTGCTTTGGCAGAGTCAAGTTCAAAGAGAAAGCAGCAATGCATATTTATGGTACAAACCTGCCAGCTGGCACAAAAACACATGCCCAATCTCAGTGCCCTGACCAGTGCAGTAAGCACGCTTACCTCCATAAACCACAGTGGTACACTCCTTTCCATCTTGATTACAAAAAACTCCAGTGCTAGACATAGTACAGTTATCACATGGAGGCCAGAAGTCACAATATCTTTCAAATATGCAGGGCTTTGATCCCCACAAGCAAATCTGTTTCAGTAGATAGTGTTTAGTGTAAGTATTAGAAAATCATCAGGCTCACACTGTCTGTTTTTAGGGTTTGATGGCAAGATCTTCTAGTTGCATTATGGAAATATGGGGAAGCTGAGGGAATACTCAGTGTCCTGTTCTGCTTCATGTGTGCCCAAATCCATGGATAGCAGCTGTTTCAGTAAGAATCCTTATCAGAGGAATACATGAATCTTCTACTCCTCAGTTATGAATATGAACTCTAGTCCTGGGTCAGCTTTGAGCCACAAACCAAATCTAAACTTAATCTGGATGTAGACCCAGCCCCTTCCCCCGTTCAAAACACACAGGAATTCCAGAGGCAAATTTTGGAATTTTCCATGGTTTGCGATAGTCTCTGTGGGGCAGTGTGTGGGCAAAGCAAGCATGTAACATGACTACTGAGGGCCAGATGAGTGGAAGAAGTTGCTTCCTTTGTGGGTAATACCTTGGAAGGCAAAGAGGCTGCTCTCTAGGGAAAACACAGGAAATAAATGGCACATCTGGCTCTGCTTCTGTAACCTTCCATAACTACAGAGTTCAGCAAATGTGAAAAAGGCAAACCTAGCAGGGAGACACTGTTAGTCTACTGCAGACCTGTTTTCTCTGGATTTGAAACCTCGGGAGGAAAAAAGAAAGGGAGTGTCAGTAATTTCTGTCTGAGAATCCCAACCTTGGGATCATCTGCCTCTAAGAGAATTTGCCCTGTGAACATCCACCAAAGTGGAGCAAACTATTCAAAGTGGGTAAAAACTCTTTCTTGTTCAGAGGGCTAACAAAAAAAGGCTTACCAAGCCACTGACACTTAGCAAGTCCCCATTCCTGGGCCCTACTAGGTGGAATGAGTGACTGGCTGGGTGAGTACAGGGTTACCTCACTGCCAGGAATGCTTTTTACCCCCTGAATATTTGGGTGTTTGTAAAGCAAATGCCACCGAGAGTGTTGTTTTTTTCCCAAACACATTTTGTAAAAATGTCAGGCTTCTGATGTGCAAGTGTGTACAAAAATTAGTCGTGGAGCTGGTTTGGGAAGCACTAGTAGAATTTGCCTAGCAACTGCTTCAGACGTATTCTAGCTAGACAGCACAAGTGTTCAGATTCCTTGGCTGCTTTCTGGAGTTTTAAGTCTTCACCTTCGCTTCAGGTCTGGATCAGACCAGAACTGCTTGGGAATGGCCTTCCTTTATCAGCTACTTTACAGATAGTTTGCAAGCAGTCCAAGATGCATATTTACTTTGAAGAGCATAAACTTCATCTTTCAGATAAGATCACTCTTCTACAAGTAAACATTTGGTGGAACAGAGGGAAGAGATGAAAACTGCAGACAAAATGAAAAGGAAATGGCTGATCAGGCTATTAGATAGATAGTTCAGGTTGAAGTACATTTGGAATCAGTCAGAAAAGAGATTAGAAGGTGAAATAGTTCATGGCTTTGTAGGAGCAAGTGCAATGCTCTACACTGGCTTGTGATCCTTGTGCTGTATTCACCTGGTAAGCTCAGTAGAACTGGACACTGAAAGTTAATTTAGGAAGAGCTTGGAGAGCTACTATAAGTACTATTCAACTAAATGTGGCTGTTTGTTTGCTGTAGCATCTGAAGTCTGTTGCATACTAACCCAAACTCTTGAACAGAAAAATGAAAACCCTGTTTAAAAGCCTTTTATCTATGGAAGGGATGCTGCATTAAAGGCCAGGAGGTGCTAGGCTTGTGCACCATTCCCATGAGGAGGCTTTTGTAAGAGTGAATGTTTGTACAAGCTCCGTTGCAGAAAACATCATGGGAAGCATACCAGACCGGGGAACCTGGGAGAGAGACAAGACAGTGATGAGCTGTGTCATCTGCATACTTGCATGCTGCATTTCCATGTGGTGCTTAGCTACCTTGGTGATAGACACATTATAAATACCTCAAAACAGACCCATTTTGGAGGGTTGCCCACAGCTGTGGGGAAGCTTCAGGTTAGAAATTCCACCTGAGTCATCACAGGCACGAAAAATATTTCCCAGTGATCCTCTGTGCTTGAGGGGCTTTTCTTAAGATGATGAGACTTCACTAGTCTTCTCAAAATGCTGTTAGAAAGGCTTGCGAGAGCTGTATTCAGCCCAAAATCTAATTACTGCTGTTGTCAAGGCCAATGTGAGGTAGTGCTTGCTGTCGAAGCGAAGTAAGACGACTAGTAGAGAACTGATGGTGGTTGAAGAGGTGAAGGCTTGATATGACTGTTTAATGTCATCACTGGATTGTGAAATGGAGGGGCCAGTAGCAAGATACCTTGTGCGCACCTAGCCACCAGGTCACATAGGCCAAATGTGCATAATGGACTTAAATAACCCACGTGCCGGCAGAAGACTGCAGGCAGATTTACGTCACTACTCCCGTTTCAACTGGAGTTCAGGGATACAAAGTGTCCACCTTCAATAGGATTCTTTAAATTACAGTTGACATTCAGTACTATGTCCGAACCAGCTCCATCTACTTCTTCCCCATGATTTGCGTTCCTCAGGAAGTGATTGTAACACAGATCTACTTCATGGGAGGTTGTCCATGTAGATGCTTTCCATATGGGTGACAGAAATGTTGACAGCATGGTTGACTACATAGGAGAAATGTGAGAATTATGAATCTCCTAGCTCCAAAACCTTTCCAGGACAGACTGATATTACTACAAATGCAATTGTGAGGACTCTCAATGGGCTGAAAACAGTTTAATTTTTGAAAGATAAGTGTTTATCATTCTGATGTTCCAGTGAGCTTGGCTCCAGCCAGTAAAATACCCAGGACACAATCCAGGCCTTTCTCCTGTGCAAACAATGGGAAGCAGAGGAAACGGTGCAAACCCATGCTGGAGTGTGCACCTTCCTCTTCATGAAGGCATGAATGTAAAATCAGCAGGCTGAACCATTTCTTTCTGATGAATGACTCCATTAATTAAGCCCAATCACCCTAACATAGCTCCTTATATGGCTGTTAAATTCTTACCATCTTACTGATGATTATGTTTATGAAAAGTAATTGAGCTACCTTTTATTTGCGCTATCAGAGATTCCCACCCATCACTAACTTGTTCCTTCCTCCAACTGCCAAATGCCAGTTTAACTATTTATGGGGTTTCTGCCTGCCTAAATAGGAAGAAATCTCAAAATTGAAGAAGGAGACAGGTGCAAAAACTTTTTTAATAGGTTTTCACCTCCTTCTTTATCACTGGTGGGTCTTATAAGGACAAAGGAACAAAAAGAATGAAATGGGGCAATGTTTCTTTGTTTCCCTTAAGTGCCATTTTTCTGCACTATCCCAAAATTCCTCCTGCCCAGACTGATACTAACATAAGACTCGTAAGTGCTCTTGAAAGCCTAGTTACATTCATTGCCTCCCCTTGCCAATGTATAACTTTTTTTTCATGTGTTTTATATGTTCGTAAAAAACTATGCACCACTTGACATCTGTTATTTTGATTAAGGCTATTTTATCATCTCTTTAGAAAAAAGGATGAAAATCTGTGGAGCATTTCATTTGCCACAATCCACAGATGATGGTCATTTGTCAGGTTGAGAGTATGAACAAATCTAATAAAACAAGCAATCAGTCTATGGACTTAAATAAAACAACAGAAAGGGGAAGAAGTACCAGGCCCTCCACCATAATTTTTTCCTATATATTACTTTTGTCTGTGTGGTCTTGTGTTCACAAATGTTGCTATTACAGACTACAGAACTTGCTTGCAAGAACCACTGAACAATGGATTTATGACAAAGACCTTCCAGTAAAGAGAAGACAAAATGCAATGCTTTGAAGTTCTCCTCTGAATTCAAATACCTGAGCTTAAGATGACCAGTACTGAGCCAGTTTCAAATTACTGATACATTTAGCAAAGCTAGTAGTGTCCAGTTACATCCACTCTGCTCTTTTACAAGTTGTGATTTTGTTTCTCCAATACCAGCTGTCTAGTGAATGAAAATCAGACACATCAATCAATACAATCAATTAGTCAGACAATTTTATTATATTGTCACTGTGTGAAAAGGAATGCTTTTAAGCACTGTTTTGGATAAGGAGAGTGAGCAAGCTGTGGCAGCTTCAACAACAATAACAAAGAGGGAGCATTTACATACATGGTTGTGGAAAAGAACTATTTCATATAGTCAAAATGTAGTTGGGTACATAACATGGTTGATATGTTCATGGCCATGAAAATTTTACTAACTTCTCAACAACTGAATGGATTGTACAGCTCCTGATTGCTGCAGAACAAAGTCTATAGGCCATATTCACTGTTGACACAAGTAAACATAGTTATGTAGGCTTCCATGCAGTTGTCATCAATAGTTTCAGCAGTGAGTTTGGCTTGCCACTAGTGCAGCATGGATCCAGAATCATTTGAAATCAATAGAAAGAGTCCTTGACTTCAAGGGACTTTGGATCATGTCTGGTGTATGATGTGTTTTGTCAGCAATTGAATTAGTTATACTGCAGATAACCATGTACGTAGAGATTTGGTTTCATGACACATCCTGACCTGGGAGTGGGACTCGAAATGCATCCCTAGCAGCAAAAATCTATTTCTGTAACCCAAGGCTGAATCTGGAGCTGGTGTCTTCACATTTAGAATATTTCCACTTAGTGCCCAGCCCCTCAGTTTGCAGTTTATTTCCTTCTAGCATGTTATTCCACCACCTCCTCAAATCGCTCAGTAAGTGCCTGAAAATTGAAGCTATTTTAGATGAAGCTTCATTGGAAAAGACGTGGTTATAAGCTGAGATATTCTTGCCCTTCACCAGCTGCCTGTTCTCTAAACCTAATTGCTAACAATTTTCCCAAGAAAGCTCTCTAGCAGAAATTAGGTAGGAGAAGGATGACAGAAAGCAAGATCAAACATTTTAACTACCAGGTTAATTGCAGAGCTTACTTTTGCCAAATATTATCTAATCTGGGTAGAGAAGTTATATGTGAGCAATAGAATGACTTTTGTCATCACATAAATCAGTTGCAGAGTAAGTTCAAAGAAACAAGAAACTCTTCATAGTCTCTGCTTCCCAGTGACATGGTGCAGTGCCTCAGATGGTGTATCTGGGCAGGTTCATGATGCATCACCTGGGTGACTCTCAGTCAGCCTCACGTCCTTTCTAGCCTGGGTCACAGGTCTCAGCAGCAGCAATCCATCTTTCCTGCTGACAGCTGAGAGAGTGAAATGGATTTTCATTTGTCTGTCTCAGAACAACATGTTTGTGAGAGAAGGAATCCAAGGACAGAGGGAGACTGAGCAGCCATACAGAAAAATAACAAGGGAAGCTATACTAACAGGCAGGAATGGCAACATAGACTGACCAAGGTAGTTGAAGAGGAGAACAAAAATTATGCCAGTAACAGTGGTGTTTATCTTGATAGACAAACATCAGTGTGAATTTGAACTGCCTCCTGGATGATAGGAGAATGAGATAGAAAATCTGACACATACTACTTTTCAGGTAACATCAAATGTATTAAAAATGTTTACGTGCCTAATGTGACCTAATTGTGACAACACTGATCTAAAACTCAAGCCTCCAGCTTTGACAGCTGGTATTGACACCTCAAGCTTTGACCTGCTGTGTAACCCTTGCTGTTTTGTTATTCTGTTCCACAGATTCCCAGGTATGAAAAGACAGTAAAGCATATTGACTGCCTTAATATTGACCACTTCCACTAAAGAATCACATACTCTAAAGAGAAGTAAAAGCATAATAGGTAGTTATGTTATTTATCAGCCTTATTCAGATATGAGATGGATAATTGGTAATAGGATGGTGATATCAGATTGCAGGTTTAAAATAGACACTTTCAGAATATGAAAGTCCACAGACAAACTTGTGAAATACCAGCTCAGTCACTTACCATGGATTAGCAATGAAGCCTAAGTTCAAATTCCAGCTAAAAAGCCAAATGCATGGTTGTAAAATATAGTGTTTAAACAAACCTGTATCTGACACCAATTATTCATCACAAAACAGAATTAGAACTGGCTACAGTTCTTCTAGGTTAGCAAGAAATTACTGGAAGTTTAAAGATTTTTCATGTTTTCTCACAATCTTGATAATGGGCTTATTATCGGGGTTGTAAAATTTCATTACAGCACATTAATTTCTTGAATAAAATGAGGCTCATATTTCCAGTGGAAATAGTCTGGTCTTGATGATGCTTCTCTTTGTGCCAGAGAAAAGGTTCAGCTGGCTTCTTGGATCAGCTTTATGGCCTCTTTGCAACACCACGCTGCTGCAGAAAGGGGAACAAGAATTTGGCTTCAGGATTTCAGTGACATTAACACCCCGAAAAAAATTCCTGGGAAGGACCATTTCCACAAGCAAACCTGGAACCATTTCTCTCAGTCTGAGGCATGTCTGCACATATGAATAAATGTATCTGGAATAAGAGAACCTATAAATTTAAAGTGGGAGGCCGGTAAAATGGAATAAGCCATGTGGCAATGCAAGAATTTATTTTTTATTTCTGGTGGAATTGGTCATGAAAGTCAGTGAAGTTGATGCAGGGAAAGACACCCACATTCCAGTCTTATAGCATCCACATGTACTATCACTGCTCACTGGAGCTGTTACTTAAGGTTGTTAAATGATTGTGCTGGAGTAATGCCACATACAGACAAGCTCTCATTTTTATGTAGAACTGGGGAATGGTAGACACGTATCAGGGAATAAATTAAACTTGCTTGTTTCTTCTCAGAACTAAAGATTGCCCAGGTTTGTGAGGTTAGTATAAATAAAATTGCCATGATAAAGCTATCAGTGTTTTGCTAATGGGTATTTCAAGCTGAGTAAGCTTTTTTCCAATGTATCAGCTGGAAGACTCAACTATTTCTTGTTTCAAAACATAAGTTTTGAGTGTCTGTTCTAATTTTCAAGAACTTTGGTTGAAGGAGAAAAGACAGGCTATCATATTCACCCAGATATGAGTCAAAATATGGTTTTAGAGCAATTTTCTAGGAAAAAAAAATCCAAAAAACCAAAACTAACTTGCCTTATAGTTAGGTAGAACTTATTTAAAGAGGAAAACAAGTCTCAGTTTTGAAGTACAACACGTTAAGAAAAGATATTAATCTGTTCCTTTTTTCTTGCCTAGCTTTCTATAAGTATTTACCCTATCTTTTGTCAGCCTTAAATTATCAAAATATTAACAAAAATCTATAGATTGGAGATGCTTTATGCTCATACAGAATCTGTAGGGATGTCATTTGTTATTCACTGCTATTTCGAGCACCTGGTGTAGAGAACAGATCCTGTCAAAATGAATTCATGGAAGAGAGCAAAGGAGAGAGGGAGAGGTGATTACACCTATCCTCCTTTATGACCTTCCCTAGACACCTAATTGTACTGCTCCAAGACTGAAATGAGTGATTCTGTCACACTTATATTAGTTGGACTTACTCTGGGAAATGAACATTACCTAAAACTTTGTTTCTCGCAGGAAAGCAGCTATACATCTACAGCTTTACATGTTGACTTATAACAAGAGTCTTCCATAGGCTGTACAGATATATACTGTTCTTCCCAAACTTTGTCTGCCTTTAGGGTAGCATTTACAATACTTTTTTTCTGAAAATAACAATCTGGGGGGTTTTTTCCAATAACTAGTAAGATTGGCATTTTGCATGAATCACCTAATTCATTCCAGATCTGGGACTCTGGTATTTATTTTGATGTATTTCTTATTTTGGAGGACAGTGAAGGGTACATTTCACAGACCATTTTACCAATTTCATTGGGTAAAGAATGAATAACAATTCCCTAACTTGAAAATTGTTGTTCAACCACAGTCATTAAGTGAAATCGTATTCTGCTTATGATTCAAGTATACATCTTTGTTGCAAAGGAAAGATAATAAATTATGATCCTAACCAACATTAGATAATAAGATGCTATAGATAATATAATCAGTAGAAGGGAAAAGATGTTGAAATAGGTTTACGGGAGGTGAACAATTTGTGCTGCAAAAGCCATTGACGAGTACTGGAGCCATCTGACCTCTGTTAAGTCTTTTCCTTCGACTCCCCAGCCCTTTTTAATGTGTAGCAATTCAAACTCACTGCATTTTACTTTGAGGCCGAGCTGGAGTCTATACACAGTGGCGATGGCCAAAGACAGATTTGTATTGCTACTCTCATTGGCACTTCTGTTGTGCATGAAAGTCAGCAGAACAAAACACCTCCATAGTCCCAGGTCTTGGCATCAGTTTTGGGTTCATCGGAGACTGCCACACATTTGAATCTCATTTAGAGCTGAGGAAATGCCAGGTACTGCTCCCTTCTGCTGTTGGTGCTGAGGGTACTCGTCTTGGGCAAAGGAGAGCAACAGGCAGGCAGAGCAGTACAGTCTTTGTCTCATGTGAAAGAATCATTGCAAAGTGTCTGTCAGAGTCATAAATCCCATGTCCTTAAATGCTTTCCTGCTCTCAGTATCACTAATGTCAGTCATGTCTCCATAAATATTTACACAGGATAGTAAAGGAGGAGTTAACTGTCATGCTACGTGGTAAGTTGCACAGTGACTGTTCTGGAATTTATTGTTGAGGAGATGCAAAAAGTGTATGCATGTTGTGATACTTGTGGAATCATGTTAATTTGCTCTATGTACTATGTGCTAAGACAGGACAGGGCAGTTCTGAATAGTCTCTGCTGAGGGAATACATGATGTCCTGGAAATGCTCAAAAAGCTCTTTCAAGCCATTTAGGGATAAGATGTTCAACCAGTGCCTATTGCATTAAAAGGACTCTGTTCTGGTAATCTAATATTTGCAGAGAGTATCTCCTGAAGGCTGAGTTGGCAAGTCAAGGTACCATTCTTTTATTCATGCAATCTCAACAACATGCAGATGACCAGAACATGATGCTTTGCAGCAAAACAATATGTTAGCAATAGAAAAGATAGACTTAGAGCATACACAATTCTTTTTTAGTCTATCACAGATTTGATAGACTGATCAAAGAGTCTTACCTGTACCCTTTCAAGATCAGGCTGTCATCAGACTAATGCTGATCAAATACATTCAGAAGTCATCATGAAAATTTGTTCAAATCTAGAACTTGCTTTTACTTTTTCCAGTCCTTTGAAACATCTCAGCAAATTGAGTGTTGTGGGGGTTTTTACCCTGGAATCCTATGAAATTGGCAAATGTTCTATCATAGGGATGAGTGTGAGTGTGCATGATTAGGGGTTTGTGGGTTTTTTGTCCTCTTTATTTTTGCATTCTGCATTTTCTATCCTGGTACCTTTTAGACCTAATGGCTATTGGGCCACTATCTCTATTCAGAAAATTAGAGGAGCATGTGTTTCTGGAGGCCACTATGCTCCTCTGTTAAATTCTTGGCTTTCTACAAACATTGTCATCAGTTTGGAAGATGATGTGAAACGTTTGTGAAGGATGGTGGATCTGACTCTGGCACAGTCAGCCTGCAGTCTAGAAGTTAATTTCTTCCCTTCATAAATCATTGCAAAGAAGCAACAGATATTTTGATTCACCAATCACCTACCTCTACAGAAAAATAAGTCAAAAAAAAGAGGAAAAAAGAAGAGTGAAGTATTGAAGTCAAAGCAAATAATAAGTTCCTGTTCAGCTGGGTGCTATACAAGTCCAAAAAATTAAAACAACTTGAGAAAATGTTCCGCTCACTGATAATTCATGAATTAACAAACAAACAAGCAAAACCAATAAAAATGTCATATTCCTCACTAAATTCTAATTTGCCATAACTATTTTCTTCTGAATGATCTAGTGATTGAATGGAGGGTTTATTATACTTGACAGATATATTCGTGCATTTAGTGCACACAGGGACATGGGGCTACAACACTTTGTTTAGTCTATGAAAGATTAGATTTAGATTTAATTTAAACTAATTAGTAAATTAGTGTATTTTAAAAACTAGCATAATCATCCAAATCAGTGATTCCCAAAGCTGTCTTCTATTTGTGGGGCAAAGAGAGAAGTGAGATGGTGCTGCTGTTGGCTATGTAGGGACCTGACCTGCTGGAGCTGCTGCTGCTCTGTCCCAGCACCCTTGGGACAGGCAGACATGAAGGCTTTCACACCCTTAATGATCATATGGGATGGGCAGCCTTTACTCTTTGGTGAGGCAGCTTTAGGAGGTCCATAGAGATTTTGCTCTCTGATTCTCCATCCTGTCAGTCATCAGATGAGGAAAATCATAATAGCTGTGTTTACACAACCAGAAGAGCTTACCATAAGCAGCAAGAGGTTTTCTGGTGTTTCATATTAGATCCATGCTGTGACATTTTTCCACTGCAGTTTAGTGCCCTACAGCTAAGCATGCTACTCCAAGGCCACTTGTACTCTTCTTAGTTTGCAGATAAAGCAATGGGAGTTTTGCTTGCGTGAAAGTAGGAAGGAAAAATATAGCTCATTGCAGAGTCAGACTGTGTTCTGAAGCTGGAAGGAAGGAAGGAAGGAATGAATGAATGAATGAATGAATGAATGAATGAATGAATTGCAGTGCATTATATATTATACTAATGTATGTATATAATACTCCTGTACAGTCTCCACTACCTGATAAATATTTACTTTGACTTTGTCAAAGATTTCTAGTGTTTTTCCTCTCCTGCCCTCTGCCCCCTCCCCTCTCCCCTCTCCCCTCTCCCCTCTCCCCCCCCCTCCCCACAAAGTTAGATTCATTCATTGTATAGAATATTGTATGGTAGATTGTGGGACTGCATTCCACTAGGCCACACAGTGCCGGGAAGCTAAGCACAGTAACAGTAAGTGTAATGATGCCAAAAATCCCTTCATCATTGCAGGCCTTGTTGGCTCTCAGGCCAAGACCTGGCCCACAGACTCAAAACTCGTACTTAATACAGCTTCTCTTTCCCAGAGCTTTAGAGGAATAAAATCTCTAGAACTCAGAAAGCTGCCAAAGTGATATGAGTCAGAAATAATTTCTAATTCCCATAACAATAACTGGCCAATGTATAATACCCATGCTATGTGGACACCTGGTTATCTACTCATAAACTGACCACTTTGGTCATCTACCAGCTCCGTGGGTTGTGTGCTGTGCAACTGCCTATGTTAAGCACTCAGCTCTTTCAGCATCTCCCAGGTACCACAACTTCTCCCAGTGCCACAAAGAGATCAGGAATTGTCTATATTAAATTCCTTTATTAATGGAATTTTTTCAATAGACCAAAAACTAAATGGATTAAAGGCATGCTTGTCCTTTATGTCTGTCAGAAAAAGACTAAATATTGTCTACAGACATTATACAGTTCTTTTTTTAAAATCAGAATTAAATATAGTCCATAGCAAAGCAAGCAATCTGTAGAAATATATTGTTATTATGCTATTACAAACTATTTACATTGGACAAAAACCCAAGTGTCTCAGAGCCAGCTTTAACCTTAGTCGACTACTGTTATGATTCTGTGTAGCTTGCCCCCATCTCCCCTTTTAACTATTATATATAAATCAGGCATTAACAAGGTTTAAAAAGTAAGTAATCAAAAAAACAAGCTCTGAGTAGCAGGGACAGTGAGCTGTCTTCATCAGCACCAAGCACAACTATTCTACCATTCTTCAAGATTTAAGAAGGAGTTTATACGTCCCTGCAGGCTCTTCCCACATCCAACCACCATCCAATAAATTTACTTTCAATGCCAGGAATCCCCACAAAGGCAATACCTGGTACAAGGATATACATTTTAAATATATATATTTTAAAGGAGCATATTTTCTTCTAGCAGTATTGTGTACTGTCTCTGCAAATGCACATTCACAGTAAAAAGAGATAAAATAAATATTTGAAGGAATCAGCACAGTGCATCCAGTTTCACTTTCCAAACAGAAAGTGGCGCGTCTGCTTTTAGTGGTGGTATAAGGCAGAGACATAATACAAGTCCAACTTTGCTAAGTCAATATCATGAACAAAGAAATCCCAGGTAATTACAAAATCTTTAACAACTCAGCCAAAAGACCGGATAGGTTTACTCTACATCAGAGGCATTTGCTGAAAAGGACTTCACTGATGGTTTCATAACAGACATACAGCACAGAAAGCATGTTTTTTCAGTTTGCCAGAAAGATTAATCAGAATAGTTTTTCTATTCAATCAAACATTGCTCTGCTGTAACAACATCGTTCTCAGTTCCCTCTCTCTTTGATCCTCCTGCCTGTATTTCTCCTCTAATTTTTGTTTTTCAGAGTCCATACTATAAAAAGTAGAATCTGCGCTTCTCCTAATCTTCTCAAACTGACTGAAATCCGCAACATACTTTCCATTTGAAGATAGAGAAACCACAGGCACAAATTCATAGCCCCAGTGGATCTCCTCAGGGATATAGGAAGTCCTGCTTTGGCAGACAGCACTGGTGGACTCCACCGTGGCATTCAGAAGCACCACAAGCTCAAAGTCCTTCTCTTTGAGATTTTGAGGTGTGAGATCTCTCAAAGGGCTGCTTTCATCCAAAATATGGTAGAAGGTTAAAGGCAAAATGAGGAAAGGACTCTCTGAAGAGGAGTCAACATTGAACTTGACACTGGCTTGATTCAGCAGGATCCGCTCCCCTTCTTTGGTTTCATATGTCTGAAGAAGTTTTCCAGATAGCTGACATTGTATAAGAAGGCTCTTCCTCATATTTGCTACTCTGATCACCAAACAAAGTTCTCCGTTATGTTTGGTAATGACAGCACAGTGGCTGAATTTAATAGTCTCTGCCCTTTTTTTAGGTCTTGCAATTTTGGCCAGAAATGTACCTGTGATGAAGATTTCAATCAAGGTGGTGATGACCAGTTGGGCCACGAGTAAGAAAATGGCATGAGGACACTCCTCTGTGATGAAACGAAATCCATAGCCAATGGTCGTCTGTGACTCCAGGGAGAAGAGGAATGCCCCAGTCAGAGAATCTACATTCTTGACACATGGCTCATGCTTTGGGGAGAACTTGTTTATTTCTAAATCACCATGAAGGAATGCAATGGCGTAGTAGACAACTCCAAAGAGGAACCAGGTCATAACAAAAGTAGCAGCAAATAAGGTGAGTTTGTACCTCCACTTCATGTCTATAACTGTAGTCCACAAATCTTGAAGGTAGAGTAGGTAAATACCATCGACTTTGTCTATCCGTACGTTGCTGTGACCATTTTTGGACATCACACGGGGCTTGTGTGCCTTAAGCATGGCAGTGTTGATGCCTCCATTAACCAGTGGGACACGAGACATATTAATCTTTGTGGTTTCCATTCTCACTGCTTCAGTCCTAAGGAGAGAATAAAAGAAGGCTGTTACTTTATGAAACCAAAGCAGACAACTAATTCTGAAAAGCATTTGAAAATGTTGATGGAGAGAAGGTACAAACAATAATCTAAACACAGTAGCAGTGAATAAAAGCAGTTGGAATATAAATTTACCATTATACAATTTCTGACATTAAAATAATTTTACATTCATTTTTCCAGGAAAAAAAAATCATCCTTTGATTCTGCCAAATATGGAGAAGTAGGTTTCTTTTATGATAGCCTGCAAAAGAAATTTGACCAAACCGACATTTTATATTAGTACTTTATTTCTGTAAAAAGCATTAAATTTTTTTCCTTACGTTTCTCTAGAGAAGAGGCATTTTTTGATTACTGAGCAGGTTTTCTTTAATGCCCTGAAGAGAGACATCTGATCAAAATTAAAGTCGCGTCAACGCTTCGTTTAGATTGCAGATCCAGGACAGCACCTCTGTCTCTTCCTGCGACAGAGGCAAAATGAGCCAGACCAGCTTTCACTGTGAACAATTAACTTCCACAAGTGATTTACTCAATCGGATCTCGCTCTTTGTTACAAACATACAGCTCATCTAGAGGGAAACAAAGCAGACCTGAACACATCAAAGTCGAGTTTTAGAAAGGCATATTTGCACCTGAAAACACTTTAAAGCTGTTTGCACTGTACAGCACTCCAATTTTAAGCCGTCTAAGTCAAAAAAAAGGAGGCAATTCACAAAGTCAGCATTCTAGCTGTGGGCCCTGACCTGAACAAACCCAGCAATCATTGGACTACACGACTCCTGAAGTTTGTTTACTGTGCATCAGTCCGGATGAAGATTAAGTGTGCTGACACTCAGGACTGAACAAAGCCCACAGAGTGAAGCAGAACAGTGCCTGTGCCAGTTTGATGAGGCAAGTAACAAGACCCGGCTTGCAGGACCAGACAATGATTACGTAGAAAAAGGACAGTGCATGTTATAGTCGTTTCCAACAACAAAACTTCCTGCTGGCAAAAACAAAGAAAAAAAACATCCCCTGCATCCTTTGTGCTTTGGCAGGTTGTACAAAAAAGCATTGTTTTGTTCCATTGTTTTCCTCAAAAAGAGCCTTAAGTCTTCCTTATAGCTACTTAAAAGAATTTTGCAGGAAGTAGAAGATATTTGTGGTACGCACATGTACCAGTCCAGGACATCAGCATAATTACCCACTGAAGTACCTTTCCTGTTATGTCAGTTAAGGAGAAATTTTGCTTATGACTATACCCATCACAATATTGCAGGTTTTCTGGGAAAGGGTGATTAAATTTAACTCACATTAACACCTGTAGCTCACTCCAATTTTGCGTTAATCACCAACATTTCTCCTCCATAGTCTATAAGCCTTTGCCATACACACACACACACACACACACACACGTGTATATCCATATATATATGTGTGTGTATATGTATATCTATATAAGAAAGGAATGCACCAATGATCCCAGTAGGAGACTCCTCATGTGACAGTCAAATCAACACACAACTCACAGTATGTCTGGATAATAAACAGGAAAAAAACCTTCAAGTGATCTGAAAAAGAACAACCGGAGGAAATGAAGTGGGGGGAGGCAGTGAGGTGGGAGGGGTAAGGGTGGGAAGGAGCATACATGCAACTGCTCTTTAGGCAAAATCAAGCACTATTGCCAGTACACGGTAAATGCATGCAAACTCTAACGGGAAACCTTTTAGGAAAATGCATAACCGTTAGTGGAGAGGTTCAGTTCTCCACACAAAGCCTCGCTCTGGATAAGTCATGGTTATAAAACGTGTGCAAAAATCTGTCCTGAAATAAGTATGCTTCTTCCTCTCAAGCACATTTCCTCTTAGCCATTACTCCCAGGCACAAACTTTACCTTGTCAGAACAAACTTTCCTGCCACAAACTGCTAGGCCAGAAGAGAGCTGTTTTTCCAGTCCAACACTTGGGATGTATCCCCACCCCCCTGCTCAGCCTACCTGGCTGCCTGCTCTTGGGAGCAGCTCCCCATGGCTGCCTGCTTCTTCTCCTCTGGATTCTGCAAGGATGGAGACAGCAAAGGCTCCACCTTCCCTCATCCAGATGGTGGGCTTGAGCTGGTGGGGCATGCTCATCGGCTCAGTGAAGAGCAGACTTTCCTGGTCAAGGTCAGGGGGGTCTCACGGCAAGGGGCACATGGACACTCAGCACATGACACTCACCATGATTCTACCATGCCCCAAACCCACTGTCTTCTGCAGAAGTGGTTGGTGTATTGGAAGTAAATCTAGTACGTCTG
The DNA here is from genome assembly GCA_013389865.1 of Piaya cayana. Taxonomy (NCBI): domain Eukaryota; kingdom Metazoa; phylum Chordata; class Aves; order Cuculiformes; family Coccyzidae; genus Piaya; species Piaya cayana. The sequence continues at coordinate 552,580 of WAAB01025403.1, forward strand.
GGATGCACTGGCCATGCTGTGAGGAACAGTTCTGCCTGACATGCACTGAGGGTCTGATACATCCTTCATGTACCAGGTTTGGTAGACATACACTGCACTGTTCTTTTGCAGCACCGACTCTGTCCACAGTCTCAACTTGCAAAAGGGCCTGGAAGGAGTTGTTGCCTCTGCCTCTGCTCTGCCTTGAAATACATTGTTCCCTGTCCAGGAGCCCTGAACAGAGAAAATCTTGACAATGCAGCCTGTCACATTTTCAGATCTGGACGACTCCTAACATCTCAGATATACCAAATAATTCCCCCTACAAGATGGGAGATGGGAGGGTAGTTGTGAGGCAAATTGTGTCATGGCTATGCCAACAGAGGGACAGCTGCAAAATTTTCCATTTCAGGCTTAACCTGAGGAGTAAAGCTCTGCTGCAGCCCTAGGCAATTTCTCCAGACTCTGTTTCAGCTCTCAAACAAAGCCGTTTCTCACTGCGCCTCTCTGCTGTGCCTATGTGTAAGGTTTACCTCAACATATGAAGTCAGCATAGCATAGATGTTAGCTTTGGAGTCTGTCATAGATGAAAGGCTGTATCAGGGTGCTCTTGCTGTCTTTCGTGTCCTCCCTTGAATTGTATTTCTGTATGCGACAAAGTAACTCAGCTTTACAGTGATTTCCTGACATGGATCCAAGCCAATTTCTGGTGCTTTTTTTGGTGGTAGGGTATTTTTTGTGTTGATTTGCTTCCTTTTTTTTTCTTTTACATCACTTTTTCCTCTGTGATCCTGGATTCCTCTAGTGCTCTTTTCCTCTCTAGGGAAATTCATCCTGGTTTCCTTTCCCTGCAGAACTACTTCCCTTCTTCTCTGCCATACTGATGTGGAGAGACAGAATAGGTCACACCATCTCTGAGCAGCACCTCCTCTTCTCCCTTACCTTATCACTGGCAGCAGCCATCAGCAGCCATGCAGGGGAAGAAACCCTCAAGAAACCGACAGTGGAGTAAACCCAGGCTTCAGGGGAGTGTTCTCTCCTACCCTCTGCTTCCTCAGTGCTTCCAGAGTGAAGTAACCAGTACAATATTCCACTAAAAATGATTTGTGGCTGGTTGGCTGTATAAAACCCATGTTGTAACACCTACATTAATTTCCGATATTTCCCATCTTATGTCTTATATAAACATGTCAGATACTCTGTGCTGTGACATTCATACCCAGAACCTCAGCTGGATGATTTGGGGTTATTTGGTTTCTACTTCTTTTCGTCTAAATCAGAAATCATGTCTACCACAGTAAGTTCATATAACCAAAGAACCCTGAATAATAATAGTTGTATACATTTTTAAACTAAAACTACTTCTACTGACCATCAGTTAACTGATTTTACAATGATAAATTATTTTTGTTACTGTAAAAAAACCCCTACTAAAACTGCATCTGCAAATAAAAATGAAATAAAGAACAGGTACTTCAAGGAGGAATAAAATTAAACAGTATCAAACTTGTCTAGCACTCTAATGTCCTGTGGATTACCTCCTTTCTTCACCAGCACTTTGGAATGACCAAAAGAGACTCCCTATTAGAGCGCATGCTGGTAATGAAGTTTAGTGCAGACAAAGTCAATAAAACAGAGCTACATACCAAAAAACCAACCACGAATACCTTGATACTAAGGTAATTCCAGCAGCCAGGGGTATAACAAGCACATTAACTCTGCTTCCAGAGACTGCATTATCAAGAGGTCAAAGCCAGCTTGCATACATGCAAAAATGTTCTTGTTGTATGAAGCCAGATTTGCTTGTGCAAGATCTCTTTTGGCAGAAACAACTGATTAAAGTGTACAGGAGCATGACTTGTTTGAATGGCCTCAGTTGTTTGCTCTTTCTCAAATCAGAAATGTTTTGCCACTTGAGCAAACCCTCCTGCATGCTTCACTGCCACTCTGACACAGGGGCAAAACTTGAAGTGTTTTATTAACCAACATAAACCATTAGCAGGCTTGGCATTAAAAAAAATAGTATTGAAGAAAGAAAATATTGAAAAGAACTATGTAATCTTCAGATTGTTCCTAGGTCTGATGTGGTTCAGTAGGTTATAAAAGTCCCCCCTGAATTCTCAGTGCTCTGCCTAGCATGAACACCCTCCTCCCTTTGGACTATGCACCAGGTTATGCTGCACAATTGCCAGCTAGCAAAATCTTTCTCTGTAGCTAAGTTAAGGAATACAAAAGGAGAAGCAGTGGTCACAAAAGGATGCTCCACCTACACCACCAGCAGCAGTATGCAGTCATACAGCTGGGCACAGCTACTCTGGACTTTATAAAAGAGTCTTTCAGCACTAGATCTGATCACTATTGAGAGCAGTGATAAGCAGGTTGGTAATCAGTCAAATTGTGAGAGATGCTGCCTTTAAAAACGATCAACTTCCTATTTTATTTTTATAAATACTTCCTCAAGTCCAAATCAGTTTCCAAAGCTGTTCATTTTGCTCCCCACCCCTCTGTACAGCAGCACAGGGCAGCTTTGTGAATAGTGACTCTCCCCAGCATCAAGCATTCAGGAATGGGTGAAAGCACAGGTTCAGCCAAGTTTACAGGCAGGGTAGGGCCTGGGGGCTGCAGAACTGACTGTGCTGGAGTTGAGGGTGAGTAGTGTGGTGGGGTAGCTAGCAGCATGTTTTTATCACTGACAGTAGGCCCAGGGCAACAATCATTTACAGACCAGTATTAAGAAAGTGAAAACCCAAATCCATCTCTTTTTTTCCTCCTAGGCTGCCTGCCTGACATCTGGCCATGAAAAATCAATTCAAGCTGAAGAAGGCTTATGGCACATTGTTTCTGAGGGAGATTTGTGCAGGAATCTTGTTCTTTCTAAGGGCAGGATGTAAGGCTTTGCAGCAACTATTGATTTATGTAGATAAGCCTGTGAAACTACACAGATGCAAGCAAATAGGAAGAAAACCAAGCAGGCAGAGAGAAGGCAAAGGATGACTCAAAGCTTATTGAGGTTAATGAGGAAGCTCCCACTGATTTCACAGGTCTCTGAATCAGGACTCCAAGTAGATAAAAAGAATGTTCCACTAGCACCTGAACAGCTAACATACTGCAAGTGAGTTGTCTGTCTTTTCAAAACCCTGCCTCAGGCCCTGCGGAAGAACAGGGGACTTGGCCATGCAGAGCCTTCGGTATGGGAACTTTCACCTACACCAAAGTCTTCTTTCAGAAAGAAGTAAGTAAACTGATCAGTTTCTGAAACTCCTTTTTGTGCTTGATAACATGGTTTGTACAATGCTGCTGGAAAAGAGATAATGGTTCCCCCGAAACTTGTTCTGCTCTTCTATTTTTACAAATGGCTTTTCTTCAGCAGTGCAACTTCTGGATTATCTCTCTTGCTGGCATATTGTTGCTCAAATTCTTTTCAGTTTCAAACACTTCATTAGCACAGTTCAGCATTAAAAACCTGCCTCTGCTGTGATGTTTTTCCCACCCACTAACCCTTTCCTCATCATTGCTGTGCAAACCTTACCTGGCTTCTTTTACATGGACAAGTCTAAACAGACTCTTGAGAGCCTGTCCTTTCTGTTTCTGGGGAGCTGAGTTCTAGAACTACTCTGCAAGGCTGAAAAGGACATTATTCTTGCATTATGCTTATACCAGCATTATGTTCATCAAGCTTATACCCTGTACCTCGACTTTCATTTGCATCTTCAACCTGCTGTAGGAGGATTAGTGACCCCTTGCAGTAGGACTCTGGCACAAGCAAACATCTCAGCAACATCACAGAGAAGGAACTGAGCTAAGGGAGACTTGCTACATAAGTGCAAGGTGAAGAAGTAGAGAAGGGGATGTGCTGGTTGAAGACTGATGATAAGCCAAATAATGCCTCATTTCTGGATCTTCTTGCTCGAGATGCTAATAATCCATTTAGTGTCTTACATGGTGCTTTGTGGCATACTCAAATGCAAAGCTGTTGAGCGCCCAGCAAAATGAGGGTCAGAAACGAAGACACCTGTACACATTGAGCTCTTTCAGTACAAAAGAGAAGCTAGGTAGAGGTTTTCTGCAACATAGTTTTTGACTTAGTCAACTAAGGCCTACCTAAGTCCCACTTAAGTACTTAATTCCTTTTTTTAGGACCAGGTCCTTTGCAATCCAGCTGCTCCAGCTGCTGTGAGAGCATGCTTTCACACAATTCCCACTGTCTTTACTATCCTGACATGAGGACTGGCCACCTCGCTGGAGCCCATCTCCCAAAGGAACACCAGCTGGACAAAAGCACTCAAAGAGGTTGTGCTGCTCTTTCCTCTGATTTCAGGGCTGTGGCTCAAGGTGCTGTAGTTGTTTACCTAGAGGTATATTTTACTCCTCTTTATGCTTATTTATATATTGTGTAGTGTAAATCATCTGGCTATAATCTGACCACATGAGCTCATGTTTCAAGACAGTTTCATATTTCTGTAGAAAACGACTGTGTTTCCTCGTAGTATTTTAGTTATAGGTGGTGACTTTTATAATAGTAGAGAAAATAATGGGTCTGAACCCATGTGCTGCTCAGGTTGTTAAGGCTGACAAAGTACATAGGGAAGGGAGTCCCCTCCCAGGTCAGTGAGGAGCACAAACATACTGGAATGGGCTGCTGTCTAAGTTTGCTGGGAGTGTCATCCCCAGCTCACTGTAGGTTGGCTGTGTCCTTGTTTTCCCTTCTTTCACAGCAGGTGAAGGACAGCACCTTGTTTTTAATCTGCCCAGGACTCACGAGTTCACAAGCCAGCAGACACCTACTCTACCATTGAATAATAGTAATAAAGTTTAATTTATTTGCCAGATTGTAGTTGGTTTGAAATTTTCTGCTTTTGTTTTAGACCTGAAGAAGGGTTAGTGTGACAAAAAGCTTGTCTGGTTTCTTTTCTTATTTGTTTTCTATCTTCTCCAAATTAATTTCTTGGTCTAATAAAAATCTGGTTTCATTAAAAAACAAACAAGCAAACAAAACCAAACCCAGGCAATTACTGTAGATTTTTAATTTGAATTGTCAGCAGGTGGCTGAAAATGAATAGTTATGTGCCCAGTCATAGTTATGCAAGAGGCGAGAAGGCAGAAAAGTTAGCACTTGCTGACAGTTCACAAAAGCTGCTAAAATGTCTGCAGTCTGCCTTCCCCAGGGCCACTTTTCCCTGTTTCTTAGCTGCCAGCTGGTACATGAAATGTATTTATCAGGCAGCAGCAGGATATTTAAAATCATTTAGAATGGTTTGTGCATCTCTTTCCTTTCTTGGACTACAAATACCCCAAGCCTCAAATCCAACACTGAACACAAGGTCCCAGCACCAGCCTTGTCTCACTCTGATGAGCACGGGCATCAGCTCCTACCTGTACGTCAAATGTACAGTATGAATACATGCAGTGACTCTGCAGCTCTCTTTTTAATTACCATTTGCGATGCCAATTCATTGCATGATGCATGCACTGTATTTCAGTCAAGTTGGGTTTTGTTTTATAATTAGTCATTGCACACCAAGGCTCTCGCAGCTCAGTGTAGGTGTGGCTGCGAGGTGAGGCTCCCTGCAGGGTGTCAGGCTTCTGCTGTGGCAGATTTTTTGATGTGCTCTCTTCATATGAAAGCTGTATTTCCCGTAAATCATAGCAGTCCTTTAGGCCACACCACGAGGCATTATACTGATTGAGGAACAACCTTAGTACCCCACAAACATTCCACTACATGTACACATTCCCAAACACTGCTGAAATAAAGCTGTTTATAATTTTCCACAAAAAAAGAGAAAAATAATCTGTGCCTTTTAAATATGTAAAAACCTAAATAGTATTGAAAATAATTGTAGGGATGCAAAAAGCAAGGCAGCTGGCAAGGGAAAAACATTTTATTTAAAGGCCTTATACTGGTAACTTTTTGTTCACCCAGTGTGTAATGCAGACAGAATCAAATTTAACTGTGGAAATAGCACACCTTGACCCAGTTTGAAGACGGACTCTGTTACAGAAATAAAAATTTTCCTTTGTGACAGTTTCTGGATCTCTCTTACCTATACAGTGTAGCTGTTTTATGCTACTTCAGGGTTGTTCAGCCTGGAGAGGAGAAGGCTTCAAGGAGATCTTACAGCAACCTTTCAGTACCTGAAGGGGGCTACAGGAAAGCTGAGGAAGGGCCAAACTATTCTGTGATTCTATGATTCTGTGATTCCATGATGCTATGTTCTAGGCAGAGTAACAATAAATGCAAAGTAACCTAGTAATGAAACCAAACTTCTGGCTTCTTTGCATGGCCAGAACATACCAGTGAATTTGGTCTTAAGATATTTGCAATGCTACAAAGCACATTTCCAAGACAGAAGAATGGGTTTGTCATGTTTTCATCTTAAAACTCATTACAAGCCAATTTTCTCAGGAGGTTATTTGAATATGAAGGATTGCCCTACCTGTGTGAACAAGTTTCTACTGTGGAAAATGTTTTTAAAAGTCACTCTTCTTTCATACTAGCAAAATGCAGCCTGTGATATGAATTATCCACTTCCCTCAACTAAACCTAGTGATTTTTAATTTGTACATCTTTCTTTCTTAGGCAAAAGAACAGAAGATGTGACAAGCATAGCAGAAGCATATATACATTGCTTAATTATTTTTTGATAATTAATTATTTTATTGTGAATTACAGAGTAAATGTGGTCAGTATTCTCTTTGAAGGACACAATACCAAATGTTCATTCCTACTCCATTTTCTCTGCATTACAAATATTTCAAATTGTACCACGTACTGATTTCCCTTGATTGTCCAAGTCTAATAAACAGAGAGCAAGTTCTGCTTGATCTGAAACAAATATTTGGTCACTACTTAACAAAAAGATATTAAAAATTTTAAATACTGGGAAGTATTTAAAATTCAATAGTGTCCAATAGAATCAAGATGTGAGATGTTTCACAGGCAAATATATATATATGCACTTGCATAGAAACCATAGGTTTATTTTTAATATTGAAAATATTTTTATGTTATATGTGTTTTTATAAGTGCATACATTACCTATTCTGTAAAGTATAAGTCGCAAATACAAAGCATCAATGTGGGAGATTTTGGTGTATCAAGAGTCACTAGTGAATGCATCTTCTTTTACACACAGTTCCCTTTGCACCATTATTACCCTTAATAAAGTCTCTAGATCTTGACACAGAATAATTTTCTCAAACAGCAATTCTCAGACACATCCCCGGTGACAAGTAACCACAACCTCTGCCTATGATCTCAGAGCAAAGTCCTTGCCCAATTAAGTCTATCCTTGAGCTTTGCCAAAGCACAGCACAGTCTCTGGGAGGCCACTGTGTCCCCACCCTTATCTTCATCCCTGGCTCCATTCCACCCTGGAATTGTCACTATGCCCAGCCAAGCTCCACCTCCTCATTAGCTTTATGGATGGTGGCCACAGCTCCCAAGTGAGACAGCAATGATCACAAGGGTCCAACAAACAATTAAAATGCTGCACAGGTGTATAAAATAGAGCCTTTCATTTGCCTCTTTGAAGTGGTCAGGGAGAAACTAAAAATGCCTGTGACACTTTCACATTGGTGTAGGGTTGCTTATTCCCAGTACTGACCAAGAGTTTTACTTCAGGGCAGCTGTCTCCTTTTTCTTTTCCTGATCAACCCATGGATGTGGTTAATTTAAGGTTTAAAAGGTTTTTTCTCACACATACACACACACCCATATATGTTTTCCACTGAAGTCTGTACTTTTTCCTAGACCCACCCAAATTCCAGTACATAGCTCACTTGTGTGCCAAGCTTTCATACTATCCATGCAATGAATGGAAAAATGTCCTTTTTTTCCACTTCTACACAGTCTGAGGGGAGGAGGGTGAGAACATGTAGAGGAGAGGGAGGAAAGTCCTCCAGAGGAGTTTAGTTATGTTTGTTGTTTCGTAGCAGAAACAGAAGAGAATCCCAGTGACGTCTGTAGGATTGCTCTGTTTTGATGGTGGGTGGAGATACATGAGGTCGGATCCCCATTGCTTGCTTGGGATACTGACTTGTATTTGTGGAGTGCAAAGGAGATTTAAAAATTAATAACTGCAAAGTAAAAGTAGCATAACCTGCTGTCTGGTCTGTGTTTCCATTCTGTCCATAAGTAGTACTTCAGTAACACTCTTAAAACTACTTGTGTTTTATGAGAGGGATGAAAGCAATCAAACTTAGTGGTAAGAAACATTGGGGAATTTTAAATGGAAATGATAATTTTTAGTCCTTTCATACGTATTTCAGGCCATGAGCATCTCGGTGAAATGTGGTAGACAAAGGGCTCCTCTTGTCACCCACAGTAGCCTGGCAGAGCTCAGGCTACAGGACACCACCTTTCCACTCCTGCCCATGCCTTTCCTCCTACTAGGGCTGCTGTTGTAGCTCATGGAGTGGCAGGAGCTGTGAGGCCATGGGGAAGGAATCAGCAAAGCACTGTTCCCTCCTGCTTTTGCATCCCCACGGTGAAGTCCAGGACTGCAACAACATGCAAGCTCTGTGCAAAACCTTTTCCATTCCTCTCACCTCCATGGGGAATCTCTGATGTCTGGTTAAGGCTGGACCCCCTTGATTTCCTCTTCTCAGTGAAGGTATTTTTAAAGTCTCTATGACTTCCAGAGCCACCTACTTTCATGAAGCTTGTTGGAACATAATTTCTGAAGCCTCTGTTCACCTGCCAAGTTAAGCTGAAATTAGCCTGTGGATTTAATCATGAGGGCTGTTTTGTATCCCTTCGTTGTGAAGGGATGGAAATGAAAATATACTTGTTTAATTATTTATCCTTTCCATCAACAAAATCTTATTATTATACAGAACCTTGTTGTCATTCTTATATTGCAAAAAAAAAATTGAATAAAAAAATATAGATTTTTATTTTAAGAAAGAGCTATTCCCTGCTTTTCTTGACTGGGAGGTTACAAAGCCCAGGGCTGTATGTCTTCCAGATAAACTCCCAAAGAATCAGAGGTAAAAGAATATTTGTTTTCCTCACTGCTTTCCCAAATTACTCAATGACTGCCAATTTCCATGACACAGACCCCTCAGTCTGCTGCAGAGACTGTGGCTTCTGAAAGGGAGGAAATAGCATGAATGTACTGGTGCACAACAACTTTTTTTGATTTTCTTGCCAAACCAAAAATATCAAAACAAACATAAAATTGCAAAAAAAAAGTTTCAACTTCTCTGGCAAAAAAACCCAAAACAAAACAAAAAAATCACTCTGCACTTAAGACAATGTGTATTTAAACCAAAACTAAACCTTTCCTTTTGCTTTGACTTTTATACAGGAGTATGTGTGTGTTTAATTTGAATCAAGTGAAGAATGAAACGTTGTTGAAGTGACAGTTCACAACATCTTGCTTCCTCAAAATCAAAATGAATTTTTTTACTTTTCAAAACTGTTTTCAGAGTCTTTCAGTCTAAGCTGCTCTATCTTGTTCACATTAATTCATTATACCCTCACCTAAATTTTCATTTTCAGCCCATAAGACTTGACTGAAAAATCTCAGCCTTCCATGACTGTAAAGACCCCATGAGTTTCCCAGCTGGTCCAGTGACAAGTGAAGCTTGTACAGTGAACTACTGTTCCTCTTGGGATAACACAGCAGAAGCAATATTGTTGGCATTACTGCATTTCCTTATACTCAAAGGAGGTTATTTTTCCTGTTTATTTACACATACCTTATCTTTATGACTGTTCCTTTACAATCCCATGTCATCTCAAAAGCTCCACTATCTTTTACAATTGAGAACTTGGGAAGGTCTAACTTTGATCACTGAGGTAATTAGACTGAATAGAACATTGTTCATGTTCTGCTGAGAGTAGTTTCCAACAACATTCAGAATACCGCCAACTTATTTATAAAATTAAAAAATGTTCATCAACTCCTACCTTGCTTTTTGTAAGACTTACAGGTGCCATGAATTTCAGAAGTCACTTTGATGTTTCCAAGCAGCTTGATTTATGAGAACAAGAAAAACCACCATTCCCCAATGACTTTCTGTTGCCTTGTTATAAGTGTTGATACATAAATGGAAATATAATCTGGTTGAGAAGTCCAGGAATAAAGAACAACTGAGGCAACAGGAAATCAACTGCATCTCCCACAAGAGATCATTCTTTCAATGGAAAAATCAAACTTTTTGATCTCTAACCCTCTGTACTTCTCCTGTAGTATTCAATTTAATAAATCCTTCATTTTCATTGAAAAACACACATGATGGGAAACATGTAACTAGATCTAGTAGATGTTTATATGCTATCTTATTGCTGTTTATATGTTATTTTAGTACTATTGGACAGAATTAGTATTTTGTAGACAAATATTAAAGATGAGTGATTGCAAAAGTAGCTAAGCAGGTCTCAAATTGCAGCAGTATATTTCATATGGGATTAAGATACTTCTTTGCTGAAAGTCCTAAAAACTGAGACTCTACCAGTCAGATAATAGTTCAATAGTGGTGCAGAAGACTCCTTCATTCCCTGCTCTGATGACACAGTGCCATACCTAGTCTTTCCCAAAAGCACCACATCCTTTCTGAAATTGCCAGCTGTTCCACAGCTACTGCTGACCCCCATAGCTCTGCTTTCCTTTGCTGTTTGTTGTCTTATTCCTCTTTCTCATCAATAACTATTCCTTGTGACTTTTTTTGCTGGCTTTTAGACTTCTCTTACACCATTCCAAAATAGCTTCCTGTTTGACATACAAGAAATTCCCCTCTTCACCTGCTTCCAACCAAGTGCTGAAAATACACCTGTTTTGAGACTGATTACAAATTCAAGAAACATCTGTTCATTGTTATGTTCACCTAGCAAGTATATCCTTTGTGTTGTGTCATGCCTCACTGTTAGATCTGAAATCATTTAGTGCAGGTCTAAGGTTTTCCTCTTATTTGTTCATCTGACTGCAAAGTTGCTGATGTGCAGCACTGTGAGAAATACTGTTCGGATTAAAGGCTATGCTCAGCATCAGCATTGACAACAAGTGATTTGTTTTGTTGGAGGCGCTCATTTTTCAATATGGTTCTGCCTACTACATGTTTCGGATACCTTGAATAATACTTCTTTACATAACAGTGAGTTTTGTCTGAAAGAAAGTTGTAGATATGTTTTTCTTAAAATTTGCCTGGGAATACCGTACATCTGGAAACCTCGCTATGAGGCAGTAGTGCTGACTTGGCTGCCAATCATCTACCAAACAGCCATTACAAAAGGTACACACATTGCAAGGCCAACTGATGGACTGTGGAGGTTGAAATAACTCTCTGTTCATGTTAGTTCTCAAAAACATTTCTCTCTAGTCTGAACTAGTCTTCCAAGGCACCAGGGAAAATCTTGAGAGCTGGACACTACCACACAGTGCATCTGCCTCTTCTAATGCCTGGAGTTGCTCATCTCCTTGCAGCATCTGATGAGCTGAGACCAGACCTTTAACTTTTAGACAGGTGAGATTGATCTTTTCCTTGCACTTGTAGAACAAGACCAGTGCTTCTGAGAGGTGCTTTTATGGAAATTCACTGTTGCAGTGCATGTAAAGGTACCCCCACTATATCTGGAAGCATAAGGCTTACACTTGTATAGGATTTAGTACGTGTGTATTTTAAGCTGGAATATCCTAAATAAATATATGTCAGTCTTACTTACACCAATGAAACCTTTCAAGAGNCTGCCCAGGGAGGTCGTTGATTCACCTTCCCTGGAGGTGTTTAAGGCATGGATAGATGAGGTGCTGAGGGGCATGGTTTAGTGTTTGATAGGAATGGTTGGACTCGATGATCCGGTGGGTCTCTTCCAACCTGGTGATTCTATGATTCTATGATTCTGTATCAAATCCCATAGAAGAAGCTGTGTAGTGTGGAATCCAATGTAAGATTATGGAACATGATGTACTCTTTTTATCACACATACATTTTAGTTATTGTAAAAGAATGTAAATTATGCACTGAAGCAGATGATCAAGATTCTTACATGAAAACAAACTAGGAATCTAAAGATGCAGGAAATGTCTGCTCTATTTTACAGGTTCTTGCCTATGACGTTGTCTACCGCAGGTCGATTTGTTTGTCTATGTCCCTCACAAAAGCAGGGATTCATCATGCTTGTGTCGCAAAAGGCTTCTTCACCCATGCACCTCCAAAAAATGGTATCTGGACAAATCTGTAAATAACCTGCATCCTACATCTTTGTCACCACTGCTTGTTTCTAATGTTCCCCTTTTCACAGTACAGCTCAAATCTCTCTCTGCTTTTCACCATGCCTAACGTGCCATTCATCAAGATGGAGCTAGTAATCAGTTGTAAAAGAGAAGGAAACTAAACCAGAGCCATTCAATGACATGTATTTTCTTAAGGCGAACAAAGCTGAAGATCGGAAGTATTTTATGTTATTAGCACCTGGATTTTAGAAACTCAGCAAATTCAGAAACTTTGACCATTGTTTTCTTCCAAGGCTGGGGAATGAGGATCTGGTCCTTCTCCCAGCTTTTTTGCGGATGTTAATGATTGAGCTCATACAGTATTAGCAATATAGTTAAAGTTTCCTGTAAGAACACAAAAGTTATTGACTTCTGTGACACTGTCAGTCTTTATGTGACAGCCTGGATTGTTAACAAGTTTCTTAACATCATAAAAAGCAATCAGAAACAGAAGTTTTAACTTGGTTGTGTGATCAAGATTTATAAAGTCTAAAGAAGTAGTATAGCATTTAGAGGCATAGTGCCCCTCTAACATTTTCGCTGCTTATAAAATAGAAATACATCTGCAAATGCAAAATCCCACATCAAGTTGTGATAAGATCACTGGGATTGCTCCACTGAAATGTTCTCCTGGATTTCTGCACATAAACACTAACGAATGCCCTTAAAATTAGATTTTATGTTCCCTGCTACCTGAAATCTTACAGAAGGGAGAAAGATTTACTACCAATAAATATTAATCTGAGTCATGATCAAGTCACAGCTTTGGTCATTTTACATTGACAGAAAAAGAAATCAACACTAAATTTTGTACATATTTTGTGCCAAAAATATATATTAAGCTTCAGTACATCTTTTGGGAAGGAACTCCTCAAGACTTGAGCTGAAGCCCTGATAATACTGTTACCTCTACTGGAAACTGGGACAGTGGCTTGTAGCATTAATTTTGTTGGCATAATTAGCTCAAGTAGGGTAAGGATATGAGGAAAACTAAGTTATATTATGAGGATTCCTGGTAGTATGATAGACTTTTAGACATCCGCAAAGCAAACAGAAGTACAACATAAGTCTATCAGTTTCGCTTGTTGAAATCAGTTCTCACAAATGAAGCCAAACAGACCTCAACTTGGAGCTCATGATGTAATGCCAGCAGCTGAAGAACCCCTTCTGACCTCTACATTTCCCATAGCACTGTGAACGTGTGAATGAGAATTAGACCTGAAGCTTTTTGTTTGTCCATTGTACATCAATGAAAACAGCATTGTCAGATTTCCCAACCTGCCTGAATTGTGTTCATTCACCTCTAGTCTTGTGGAAGTATTTTACACTGCAGACCACTTCTTTTTTGTGCCTTGACAGGAGCTTTCAGCACATTTTACACTGCACACTTTACAGCAGTTAATGGACATATTGATGGCCAGAATCCATGACCTGATGTTCACTATGTTAATTTATAACTCATAATTGGAGTCTCTTGTAACAATTGACTTTCTGCCTAATCTTAGGGAAAGAGGAGTTGTAATCTAAAACCAATAAACTGAAAACAGTCGAAAGATGAACTACCATGTACCACAGAGACCTCCAAACATGCCAGTTAATGAAATCCAATATGTTAATAAAATAAAAAGTTGTCTTAAATGTTTTTCTTTTTTGCATTCTAAGTTACTGCGTAGTTGTGAAAATGTTATGTCATTTGTTTATGAAAATGAATCAGAATTGCAAGTGCTCTGTATCACTCAAACACCTGGCATATGCTGATATAGCTTTGGTATGTGAATGCAGCCCAGCCTTATTCAAATGCTGTGCAAGTCACATCTTTGCTGGTCTTCCCTGTCCTTTTACCCATTGCTGCAGTACACAGAGTTGTGATTTAGTTGTTTATTGTGGAGAGAGGGGACTGTTGATAGGTTTGGCGTTTAAGTGTTTGAAGAAGGAAAATTACACAAAACATTATTTCCACATAAGGCAGCAGGAAACTGAAGCCTGTTTGCTTGGTTGAGAGGCTGGAAGGGATTCAGAAGAGAATAGCTGGCATGGAAGTTTCCAGGCAGCTTTGAGTCAGGATCATCACTGAGCAGAAAACAAGGTGGGCAATTAGGAAGATCTTTACAGATCAGGTCAGAAAAATTCCTTTTTTTTTATTTCACATTTTTCTTGAAAAATGTTGACTGAAATAAAAATCATCCAAGGAAGAAATATTTATTTACCGGTCAAAATGTTGAAAACATATATTTTTATTATATGTTTTTCTCAGGCTATATCATTCTAGTGAGATAACAGGGAATTTTGATTACAATTAGGTTTTCCCTTGTCTCTTCATCAGTTCATGCTAAGAATATGCCTTTCAAGTCATCTAAGTAGGTGTACTGTTTCTTCCTTACAGATTACGATAATTTATTCAATATATAAACATTTTTATCATAACGACTCAGTGCAAAAGTGCTAATTGTAGATAAGGAAAAGTTCATAATGTAAAACCAGAGAGGTATCTTGCAAGCTATGATCTAACCAAGAGTGAATCACCTCAGTTAAAGCAATGGAGATTAAATTAATCTAATCAGGCCACACTATTGTTCCAGTCAAAACTTTACTTTATCACTTCTGATTTACAAAAAGAAGGTGGCTTACCTAGGCTCTCTAGGCGTGGACAAATCTAGTTGACAATCTCCATGAGAAAAACAAACCAGAAAGGAGTCATGTGGTTTTAAAATGCACCAAGCTACAGTTCCCAAGCTTTAGACCTCCCCTTCACCTTAAAAGCCAAGTAAAATGGTGTATGCCCTGAAGGTCAAATTGCAGGACCTACTTTGAACCAAGTGGAAGAGAGATATTTCTTAATCAAGAAGCCTTCCTGGGAGACAACAGAAGGGAATCTGGCTCTCATAACTCAGCAGATACAGTGCAGGGGCTGAACGGGCTTTGCAAGTAACAAAGTACCTAGATCAAAATGATCAGATGCTCACCACTAACACTTGCTAAGTGAGCCAGATCTCCTCAGCAAGGATTCTCAGGCCTTCACAACTAAAAATTTGCAAGATTTCTCAGTATCCCCAAGGCTTTCCTGAATACAGAGGGAATCTGCTCAACGTCATGGTACTTCCCTGAGATACAAGCTGGGTCCAACCTATGTCCCAGCAGTTCAATTTCAACCTTTCACCAAAGACAGCGTAAAGTTTGTCAAGGGCTTTGCTGGAATATGACATTTGCCAAACACCTTTCTCCCCAGTAAGTGAAAATTACTGCAGATATGTTATCCCAAAACATATTTTGTCCAGAAAAGGATGATAATACTCACAGCATTCATGTTGTTGCTTGCTCCCTTTTGTCTGACCATGACCTCTAACTTGCTGTGAACCTCAGAATGTGCTTACAAGGAGGGAAAGATGCTATAATTCTTGCCTTTTTTTCTTCCTTTATCCAGCCCTATTTGCAATGTATCCACTGTTTTCAGCTGTTCTCCATGTGTATTTCACAAAATTCAGGCTATATAGGTATAGAATGAGCAAGCATTTCAATTCATCAACAGCCAGTATAAGGGAACTACTTTTTCCAGCTGTGCCCTGTTTATTCCAAGAGCATGCACATGCCAAGCTATTTACCAGACTAATGAGACAAACACATTGAGTGCTAAAATGATCCTCAAGCCCATAGTAACTCATTCAAGGATGTCATCAGTGTTCCCTCATCCCAACAGGTTTAAGAATAGCTCAGCAGGAAGATAGCTTTCAAATATTTAACATTTAGTGGATTCATTTGGACCACAAATGTTGATTTTAACCGTTTGATACTCTAACCAATATTTTTCCTAATTTTCATCTATGCAGTATAGACAATAAGGCAAAGGCTTTTCCTTCCATTAAAAAAATTTTAAAAAGAAATCATCCCATAACCTGCTTTGTTTTTCCTGGAAGCAAAGTGAATCAAAATTTATTTCAAAATGTTCTGAGGTTCAGCGTGCAAAACAGTTAAGTTTCTGTTTTTCTTGGCTCCTCGCTAGTGTACCACACTCAACAGCTTTGGTCTCTATCTGTTCCCAAAGAATACAGCCTTTCTGTGTGAAATGTGTGTCTTAGGAGAGAGAAACAGGAGAGGAGGAGGGAATAATATTCCTGACTGCTTTAATGAAATCTGGGCAAACAGTACTTTCAGATCCAATCAGGGCTGTGGGTTGTTGGCTTGTTTTTTCCATGAGCCAGGACAAAAAAGAACTATTAGTTTTCATTTGAAATTCTATAAAAAGTAACAGGAGTGAAGTATTGTATGTATGTTGGAAGACTGAAGCCCAAGTCATCTGCTGCTGTTTTTGTTTCTAGGCCATGCCTCATTTACCAGGATGAAATTCTTGGGGAAGTTTTTGGTCTCGTCTACATTCTGCTTTACAAAATTGATGCCAGTTTGTACTGTACAACCAGCAGTATGTTACATTCCAGGCTTGTTTCTGCCCTTCTATAAGCTGATTATTAGAGAGTGCAGAGAGCATAATGACATTTTACAGTCAAGCAATTAAAGAAGACATTTCTCTAACAGCAAATTACCACCTTCCTCCCTCAATTTTAAAAGAAGAAATCACAGGTAATAATATCACAGGAGAACACATAAAATAGGCTTGGCAGATAAGTACACAGATACTGTGATCAGAAGGACCCTAGAAATGCCTCTCATTACAATACAGCCAAAGGCAAGTTAAAAAGTAATGTAGATCCTCATGCTTCACAAAGGAAAGTCAGCTTTGTTCCATTTTATGACCAGCACGTCATGGAGAGAAAAGGAACTTATCTGTATATCTCTTTACGGTATGATCCCTGTGTGAAAATAAAAAGGGGGAAAAACCGAGCTACACAGAGTAGAGGGGAATTTGCAACACAAGCTCAGACTGTGATTGCTGAGGATAAGCCAAACTTGTTGTAAACAAGTAATGTGATTACACAGACAAAAGTTGGAAAAAAATGCATAATGCTGTCCAAATCAGACATGTTCACATTCTTTATACCTACCACAGATAACTTATGTAATCTTTTCTTGTACAGATAGGTAACAGGGACTGCATAAAGTACTAATCAAGTTCTCCCACTGTCAATGAAACTGATTTCTGCATTAAAAAGAAACACGAGCTGACAGAAACATATGATTCTAAGACTCTGAAAATCACTATGTATTTCTGTAAGAAAAAGTCTCTGGCAGGCAAATATTTACAAAGATAGATTCAGTATCTGCCACCCTCATCAACATATAAAAATATCAGCCACATACATTACAAACCTCAGGTTCAGTACCTTTCATCAGTGGAAGGACCAAACCATGACAGCTTTTTCATTATCATTGCTAAATTGCCTGCATCTCAAAGGCGGAGAAGAGAAGCAAACATCTTACAAACATTTTTCTTTTACAGACAGTTTCTAAATTCTTAAATTATTAAAATAAGAGAAAGGTAGAAAAAGAACCTACTCATTAGCCTTCAGTTCCTCATAGTTTCAAAAGCACTGCTAAGCATGTATGCATTTTTTGACAAATACCTCTTACCTGTAAAAGAGCAATGGTCAGATTCCTTACGAGATGTTATCGTCATGACAAGTCAAACAATCTTTTTTTGTAAACTGTTGGATGTCTTTTCAATACAGCATATGTGTATGGTAAAAAAAAACAAACCAAAAAATCCCCAAAACCAAAACAAAAAAACCCCAACAAATAAAACTCAACCCTCAGAGATTTTCCCTTCCCTCAATGTCAGTCAAAAACAAGTTGGAATAAGTCTGAGTTGGAATTACCTGAATAAAGAAACTGGAAAGAGGGAGGGAGGAGAAGAAGGGAGGGGGAAAGAGAGAGAGAAAAAAAGTAGTCCGAGAGGAGACTCAGTGATGTCAGCAGTATGTCTTAAGGAAATCTACAGCTGAGCCCGGCAAACTTTATAACTACATAGCACTCGACACCCACTTACGTGGTAAGCAAATACCTGCTTAAGAGGAAACTGATGTACTTTAAAGAACGTCAGTTAATCTTTGAAGAAACTTTGCCAGGCTGATCAAAGTCCCTTAAAGGCCTTGTTGCCTAAATAAATAAGGTTACAAGTGGTTGTATAATGCTAAGAAAAGAGTAAGAAGAATAAAAAGTCAACATCATTGATTACCCCTTTCCTGTTGGCAAAAGAGAGACTGAATCTCATCTGAAATAAATTCATACTATGGTTGTAATGCACTGAGCTGAAGCAGCCACGGACACAGTTGAAATCCCTGACCACCAAAGTTTCCAATATGTTTAGCCACAACACTCTTTTTCTTTGATGACTTATTCTGGGTTTGCTTCAGTGCCTTTCTGCTCTTGTTTCCTAGATGCAGAAAGCACAGATAGTGTTGATTTGAATTGAGGAAAATCAAGTGCCTTGAACACTGTGAGGATGGATATTTGCTGTGTGTAAAGCCTGTACTCTGTTTCTGGTACTACTCTAGTATTTAATGGGATTCCCAGAACTGAATGAAAACAGCAGCAGTGGAAGGGAAATCACTGCAGCTCTAGAAAGGCTAAAGTGATAGTCCTTGGATATCATCCTTCTGTAGCCATAAGCACAGGGACACTGCTTCCAGGACTTAGGTATCTCAGCAAGCTAGTCCAATACACCTGTAGCTAAGCATCACTTGTAAGGACATCACATGGTCCAGCCAGCCCCA
Organism: Piaya cayana; assembly: GCA_013389865.1. Lineage (NCBI taxonomy): Eukaryota > Metazoa > Chordata > Aves > Cuculiformes > Coccyzidae > Piaya > Piaya cayana. Next base: position 571,439 of record WAAB01025403.1, read on the forward strand.
GGATAACTTAATTACCTTTTGCTTGGAGGAAAGAGGAGATCTATACATGGGGTGAGTGGTTTACCTACAAAATTCTACCCACCTCAAATTCACAGAGAACATACTAGCAAAAGCAAAATCTCAGTAGTGTTGATAAACAGATATTGAAATGTCAATAACAGTCTTGAAGGATGTCATGATTGCAACCATAGGAAACTACAGGCTGGAATTATGCTGTCAAGTGATCAGGTTTGTAGGCATTCAGGCAGTGCCAATAGGCAGCAGCTGTTTTATATTGAAAAGGACAACAGTTAGATCTGACTTTTTTCACTTTGCCAGAGACTAAAGAATTTCACATGACTTGAATTGTTCCCCAAATCCATGAACCTGTTGCGCTGGCATGTCTTTGTCTATATTTACTTTGAGGGAGATGGCAACAGCTCCTATCAGTTTTCATTATATATCTATTTACACACACACATATATAATGCTATTCTGTTAGCAGAGCCCTCTGCAATGTCATGGGATGAAGCACCATACTAGAAATTCTTTTTCTCTATCAAATTAAATTATGTTTATCTGTAACTGAATCATACATTATTAAAAATGCCCAGTTATCACTTTCCTCTTCTTTCTTCTGGCAGTGTCTGGGAAACTGCCCAATTCAATGTGAATATTTTAAGGTTCTAGTCCCACACATCCACCAGATCAACACCTGTGGCAACACGGTGCATGTGAAATCAGCTGCAGTGTGAGGGGTTGTTGAGAGAGCATAATACGAGGATAAGCTCTGCATGGTGTATTTTACACTTTGTGCAAACACCTTGCAGCTCAGTTTTTAATTCCTGTGCTGTTTTGCTAATGCTCTGTGGATACCTATCCCATTCCAAAACGCAGACCAGCAAAGCAGAGGGTAGAATTTAAGTTGCATGGGCAGTTCCCAGCTTTGCATCCTTGGCTAGAAAACATAAATACATTTTTTTGAACAGAATTTTCCATTTATCCATTTAGCAGAGAGCCCACAGGTGATCACAGTTCTTAGCAAGAAGTGATGATTGCAAAACCTCTTTCCCAGGAAGCTGTGGAGAGGCTCCAGATGATGAGTGAGTTGAATACACTGCTCATGACTGTGCAAATTGGTCTTCCAGTTTCTCATTCCCCATTTTCTTTTTGCTTTAACTGTCCTGCCCCTTCCCCACCTTTGCACCATCTCTGATGTTTTTATGTTCCCTGCAGTGAATGCCATCAGCTTGCTGAAATACACAGAAAGTGCCATGTGTGTGTTCCTTTCTGCAGCGTTACTTTTCTGCCAGTCTAGTGATATAAGGCAGCTCATCTATTGGTCACCCGAGTTTGGAAGCTAATACAGGAGGAGTAAGAGGAGTGTGTGGCCAACAGAGGAAGAGTAGGACTTAGGTTGCCACATGTCAGCTGCCTGTCCATTGCTGTCTGTGCTCAGCTATTGCTCCTCCTTTATTACAAGCAAACTGCCTTAAACAAGAGTGTTTTCCTGGTGGGTGACCACATGGTCCTGGACTGTTCCTGTACTGCTGCTGAGGCAGGCTAAAAGGAGAAGCTAATTTGTTAGTTCATAGCCTCCAAAACACATAAGCTCATGTATTTTTCCTCAGGTTTACCTCAGTATCAAAGCTCATAAACCTGTCTCCTTACAGCAACAACAGGTAAGAGTTCAAAATTTTGGGCTAGATACATTGAAATACTTATCCAAGCTTCTTCAATCAATAATGCTGAGCAGGAAATACCACAATGATAAAAGACATGCTCAGGACATTTTCAGTTCTTATGTTGGCTCTGTATGTAGTTAAGTTAGGAAAACAGACAATAAAACTAGAATCCCTGCCAGAAAAGTTAGGCCTACACATCAGGTCTGTACATCCAGTTTATCCTTGATCTGTCAATTCTTTTACTGAAAAAGTACTTCAGGCCTCTGACGTGGAGAATGACCCTCAGCTCATGAAACTGTTTGCAGTGGGAGTGGGGAAAAGCCACAGTGACACTTCAAGCCTTAGCTCTTTTTCTCTGTTCTAGTGAACCCCAAATTAATGAGTTAAAAATCAGATATCAGATATAAGATATCAAGAAATATGGATTGTTATGTAAAACAAGACATAATTCCAGAAATTCTTGCACAAAATAAGTTGAAGGTGTCTTGGGAAGACGTTGTCACCTAAGAACTGTTAAACACCTATTTGTACTTCTATGCACCTAAATATCTGTGTAAAGCTGAGCCTTGTCTACTCTTGCCCAGATCCCCAGAAGTACTGAGGAGCACAGCTTCCAGAGAAATCACACTGGTGCCTGAACACTGTAGCATACATAATCTCTCAGGACTCAGCGTCTCTCTGTAACATTGGAATAATAGTATAGTCAAGCCTTAGAAACATTTCAAGACAAATACAGTAAAAATGGGAAGAGAAAGCACAAAAATTTATCCCTTGTAATAGTGTATTGATTTTTAGTGCACACTCAAAGTAAAATCAAGCTGGTGAGGAGTTGAGTTCTGCTGGCTGGAAGGCAGAACTACTCTGCTATGATTCATGGTGCTCTGCATTCTGCAGCAATTTCAGTGCTGCAGCCCAAACATTGCTTTTATATTTCAGTATTAAACTGTTAGAACTTAATGTTTCCTGTGTCTGCTGGCTGGCTTTCCACCTTAATCTATGCAAACTATTTTTTTCTATTTTTGTTGCAGGCTTTTGAAAAATTGCATCAATAATAACAAGGCTTTCAGTTAGAAGGAGTGTTAGTGAAAATCTGGTAGGAATGCTGCCTAAATTGTCCATGGACTCATTGCTTCAAAATGTGTCTCAATTTGAAAATACAATGCAACAGAAACTATCCACTTCATATTAACAACAACAAAATGCAATACACAATGCAGAACTAAGCCCAAATACCATTTTGTCAAGCATTATTTGACTTCTACGTTGTCATTCAGTACAAGACATCTTCGGTATTGATATTACATTTGTTTGAAATGATAAAAAACTTCACATTGCTGTGCACGTGAAAAAATTTGATTGTAAAATTAAGAAACTAACCTAAAATATATTTTCCTATTCGTATGCTTACTAGAAGATCCCCTGTGGCTAGAGTTTCATTGACTTTCTTATATGGAAGTAGAAATATATACTTTCCAAACCAGAACACTTGAATATGAAACGTTCAAGGTATTTAATCCCCAAATGGTTTTTGGTTAAACAGGAGAGAAACTCTCATGACTCTGCACTTTCTTTACCGTATGTTTTCTTCATTTGTTTTAAAATAGTCTCCTATATTTTTAATATTTTCCCCTATGCATTAGATTATTCATCTAAACAATAAATAAAACTATTCACCTGCTTCTTATTGATTAATTTCTTGATAAAAAATAATTGAAAAGGCAAAACCTCACATTCCCATGAGATTAGGTAAAGCATTTGATCTGAAGGTGCTGTAAGAAATGCAATTCTCCCAGCATATGAATGCTAATGGGCACATGAAAATCTGTACCTCAAAGAAAGCAAAACCCATGCTCCCACTGCATATTTGTGCTCTTAAGGTGGTTGATACACATTTTTCCACATTGCTTCTTTGGTCACCTCTTTGCTGACATTGCAACAGCAGCCACACCAAGGAATTCACAGCACATTACCTAGCCTGCTATGGTTTAGACAGGTGGTTTGTATACAAGTTCTCCACTATATGTTCTCATTACAATATGTTGTTGATAACACTGTTGTTCCTAAAGGACATTTGCACACTTGAAAATCATGTAATGGGACTGCAATTTTATTCCTCTTGTAGAGATTCGCAAAGAAGGAGCTGGCTGAGGAAAGCCCAGCTCTGTTCTCAATGAAACCAGCAGTGACCTTTGTAGAAACCCTGTTACCACAGCAGTTAATGTTTTCAAAATCTTCACTTCATCGTAAGTAATTTGGCTTCTCAAAGATTGCAGTTGTTGAGATGTGTTTTATCTATTCTCATTAGGGAAGGTGGTTGTTCTTCATCCAAGTGGCATGAGTTTTCATAGCCTCAGCTAAGCTACTGTCCTGCTAGGGATGAAAAGATTTTGACAGAGAACCTCAGCTTCCAAATTTAAGCTCCTGTCTAGAGGTGTTGCTTCTTGCTAACAGAAGTACTGACATGTTACTGCCTGAGATGTCAAAAGAATTACCAATTGTCAGAAGGCTCAAGAGAAAAAGAGCACCCCTGAGAAAAGCTGCTCATTCCCAGGCATGTTTGGCTGCCTTTTCCCCATCTGTGGAAATGAGTATCCTTTGGTTTTGGCTCTAGCCCAGAGCTAGGACAGATTCACAAGCAGTAACGCAAATCCAAGATGACCTTCCACACCAGAGTAAAAATTACAATAGGTTTCAGATACAAGAGGGATTTTAATTGCCCCTTCCCCATTAATCTGGTCAAAATGTCCAAAGCAGCCAAAATTCACCTCAGATTCCTGGAACTGGACCACATGTCTCTGCTTTCTGAAACTCTGTGGTGTCTATATGCTTGGTCTGCCACATCATGAGCCAGCACGATGCATAAATCTCTCCATAGGGATTATCTGCTCACATTGCTGGTAGAACCCTAGCAGGCAAAGATACTTCCAGTAGCACTTCCCTGTTCATTCTTATGAGAGCAAGAGCAGACAGCTCTCTGGGTTACTCAGAATATAGCTCTAACATAATATTCATTTTTGTTGCAATAGGATCAAATTCACAGCCATGGAGAACAATGCTCTTTGGGACTCAATCTTGAAAATTTCTCTTGGCTACAAAAAGGATATCTGGCCAAAGAAATGGCCAAGGGTTACGGTCCAGAAGACATTCTCCAGGGCATGTTAGGAGAAGCAGGGCTGAAAGCAATTAGCTACAAGAACCACTAACCACGAGAAAGGGGAGCAGCTTTCTCTGACCTATCATTTTCCTCCAACTGACCTCTGATGGTCGGTTCCCCTAGTGTTCCTGTGGTTTCTTCTCAAGCCATGGCCTAGGCAGTTTGTATTTCCCTATCTAGAGCTGCCTTGAGGACCATTCTGGGAATGGTCCTTCTGGGAAACGCTGGAAAGCCTCAGTTTATCAGCTACGGGATCCTTCCTTCTATCAATGTGTTTTCACACAGCCAAAGAGCCAAAAGAGCTCTTCAGCCAAAGAGAAACTTGCAAAATCAATACCTCCTAGCTATATCCTGTCACATATCTTCAACAGTACACTTCAGAGGACAGCAAGGGTAAGGGAAATCTCTCCCAGTCCAATTTCAGTTTATTTGGGTTGCTGAATCTGGGTGAGTCCACTCTGAATTCTCCCCCACAGGACCACTGTCTCTGATTCTCAAACACATTTCTTAGCAGTCTCCATCAGGTAGGACAGTTTCATTACCTTTAAAACTCATTGATATTTTAATGGAGGCTTGCTTTGTAGTAGTTTGAGAAGTAATAGAGTATTTTACTTGGAAAGTTATTTCATAAGCAGTAATAAGAGCCCTGTGAAAACACCCATCCTGGACTTTCTTTACTGAATTTCTTTGAGATTTACAAGTCTGTAACCACCTGGGGACAAAAATGTGGCATTGCCACTACCAGTTTCAGATGCCCAGACTCAATGGCGTCTCAGGAAGTGGTACTAAAAAAGGCAGGAAAGAAGTACATGAGTACCTTTGTGCATCTTAAAAGTGTTTTCCTGGAAAATTGCATTTGGCTTGAATGAAAAGATCTGAAGTGTGTAGTTATGCCATACTCTATCAAACAAGGATTATGAAGTGAGCCTACAGACAACTACTGGTTGACAGAGTGCATGACACTACTGAAAGTGCGCAAAAAAGAGGGTAATAAAGGGAAAGGTACAGCTTTTGCACCACAGGGTGTGTGTACAAAGACTATCCCAAGGTTTACTATTGCCAACATAGATGATGGCATTCCTACTACAAAAAGATTAACAAAATTATTTTCCAAAAGCAAAGTGTAAACATTTGTACAGACAGTGGTAAAAAGACCCAACTTTAAGGTAAAATACTGTAGAGAGCATGTTTGTCGTCACTTATCTACTCAACTCAAGTTTAAGAGGAAGTAAAATATAATCTACAGTATTGTAAGAGAACATGATCATTGTTTTGTGACAAGAAGATGGGACAGGGGTGCTGGTTGCACCCATTACTGCTGTGATTACCCCATAGTTTCCATTGCAACCTCTTATTTTCATATGCCATAAGCATTGCAAAATGCTGACCTTTGGGGCTGCATTTTTCCATGCTTGCTCTCTGCCCCAAAGGTGAATTCTTTCAGAAAGTCTGAGCAAAATATTTTCTGGGACCACGGCTATTACTTTTTGGCCATGACCAGAATTGTTTGCCTTGGGCAGATTGTATAGCAGCTGCTTTGTTCCTCTAAGCTATAATAAATCCTACCATCCATCATGTAAAGAAGAAAATTAAAAGCATGAAAAACAAATCAGAGCTCTCCTGATTTTAATATTTGCAAGGACTAGTTAGGCTTACAAGTGGCAGCAGATGAGAGGTTTAAGTGGAGGATACTGACCTGAGCAAGAGTCTCATTTAATGGCAATTACTAACACCACAATATTCATATCAGGAACTCTTAGGTTACAGAGACAGCTATTTACAAGTGGTCTTCAATGCATGAAAACAAGAAACCATGTGACAGTAGACCCAGTTTTGGTATTTTGAGTGTCTTTTAGATGGGATATTTGATTTCCTCTAGCAGTTCATTAAAAAGTAAAAGGGTGTCCCATCCAGTGCCACAGGTTAACTGGTTTCCTAAAAGGGCAGGTAAGTTAGTGCCAAGAGCATTATGTGGTCTGCATTTTTCAAAAGTAGGATGCTTGAAAGAGCTTTAAAAGGTGGATAGAGATGCTGAACTACAGGTACTCATGCTTGAAAATGCTCATTTGTGGCTTTAAAGGCAAAAGCCTATGTATTAGGAAATGCATGAGCAGAGCTCAAAGCCAAAAATAATCCCAAAACAGAACCCCATACCTAATATTGAGATATAGCACCCAGGTGGCCTCATTTACCCCCTCAACTCTTTTGATTTTATCATTCACAGAAAATATGTCTGAAAGATACTGTACAGACTGGAAAAGCCGGTATCACTATGGGCCACAATAAAGTCTAGAGCTGTCCAAAGGTCTCTGGGAGTGCAAATGTATTTGTTTCAGTAGGTCTAGTCTCTGAGGATGCACACCTTCCAGATTACAGCTGCATTTGGTGCCAAGTTGTGGGCAGAGAAAATTTTGTTGCAGTATGACTTTTAATACTGCACAGTTGATTAAAACGCAGCTCTAACTTAACTTCCCATGGTTCGGTCTTACAGAGATTTTAGTCACAGCTTTTAAGGCAGAAGGTGCATGAAAATCTGAGATCAGCTTTCTAGAAACAGATAGGATGGCTTCAGTAAAACACACCTGCTGTGCAGGAGACAAAAGACAAGTTACACTGAAACCTTAATTATACATCAAAACTTCTACAGGCAACAGTAACTGATCTTTCTAAATACCTTCTTTCTCTGATTTTCCTGGACTTTCAGTAGACACTGTGAACAGAGCAGCATCGCTGCCTTTCCCTGCCCAGGGACATGTTTCTCCACTGAGTCCAGTTTGGCTACATCCCTGCATAGGGCGCCAGCCTGCTTAGCTGAACCCAATCAGAACGACCTGTTCAGTCTGTTCCTGGCTGAACTGACCTTGGCTGTATTTGCATGACTATCTCTATCATTCTGTTATCTGTTTGATTTCTTCAGTATTCCCACCATCATAATCTTTTCAGGTTCTGTTATTCCCATGCCTTGATTTCACCTCTTACCCTCCTTCCAGTTTCCTCATTTGTCTTCAAATGATTGTACTTTACATCGGCTATTGTTAGAGCTTCAGCTTTTGCGTGCCTGTTTATCTACTTTTCTTGGCTACATTATTCAGTCCACAAAACCACACTGTTCCTGCACTGCCTTGATACATTAGTATTTGATATTAACTATAACACTTTAAAGCAATACTTCTAATCTCAAACACAAGAGAATGCCTAGCAAAGATGAAGTTTACAAGGTGCACAAAATATTCTGCTCATTTTACAACTTCTTTTTCCTAGCTCAACTAATTAATCTACATGACAGTCACTGTGAAGTGATTTCTCCAGTTTTGTATACTATCTAAGAATATCTCTCAGATATCCAATCGCACCTGCATAAAGAACCATAACATGGTTTGTGTTGGAAAGGACCTTAAAGCTCATCTAGTTCAAACCCATGGGCAGGAACACCTCCCACCATACCAGGCTACCCAAAGTCCCATCCAACCTGGCCTTGAACACCTCCAGGGACGGGACAACCACAACTGCCCTGGGAAACCTGTGGCAGTGCCTCACCACTGTCACCAGGAAGAATTTCTTCCTAATCTCTAATCTAAATATTCTGCCCATCCAATTTAAAGCCTTTCCTTCTTGTCCTATCATTACATGCCCTTGTAAAAAGTCCCTCCCCAACTTTCTTGCAGTCCCACTTCAGGTACTGGAAGGTTGCTGTAAGGTCTCCTCTGAGACTTCTCTTCTCCACACTGAACAACCCCAGCTCCCTCAGCCTATCCTCATAGCAGAGGTGCTCCAGCCCTCCAATCATTATTGTAGCCCACTTCTGGAACTATTCCAACAGTTCCATGTCCTTCTTACATTGAGGATTCCAGAACTGGACACAGCACTCAAGGCGAGATCTCACAAGAGCGGAGTAGAGGGGCAGAATCACCTCCCTTGACCTGCTGGCCACACTTCTTTTGATGCAACCGAGGATACTGTTGGCCTTCTGGGCTGTGAGCACTCATTGCCAGCTCATGTCAAGCTTCTCATTGACCAGCACTCCCAAGTCCTCCTCTGCAGGGCTGTTCTCAATCACATCATCCCTCATCCTATATTGAAACCACGGATGGCCCTGACCTAGGTGTTGGACCTTGCACTCGGTGTTGTTGAACATTACGAGATTCTCGCAGCCCCACTTCTCCAGCCTGTCCACGTCCCTCTGAATGTCATCTCATCCTTTCGGTGTGACAACTGCACCACTCAGTGTCATCTGCAAAATTCCTGAGGGTGCACTCGATCTTGCTGTCAATATAATTGATAAAGATATTAGACGGCACTGGTCCCAGCATAGACTCCTGAGGGACACCACTAGTCATGGATCTTCATCTGGACTTTAAGCCATTGAACACTACTGTGATATATGACCATCCAAACAGTTTCTTATCCACCAAATGGTCCACCCATCAAATCCACATCTCTCCAGTTTAGAGAAGGATGTTGTGGGGGAACTTGTCAAAGGCTTTACAGAAGCACAGAAAGATTACATCCATTGCTTTTCCTGTGTCCACATAAGGACCTTAGCATTGGACAACTAGTGCCTTTGTTCTCTACTACATCTAGCATACCCACTTGAAAGCAAAAAGAGTGGTGTCAAATTAATAATGTCTTATCATTGATTAATTTTTTATATGAAGAAATTTTTTAATCCACATAAATCCTTATGGCAGTGTTTTACAGTTCCAGCAGAGCTTTTATCAGTGCATTTATGTGGAACTCCCCATGTCTCTCCTACTTCTCACAACATACCTCCACTGAATGCCATGATGAATCCAGCAGAAACAGTAGCAGTGGGGTCACAGTGGAGTGCTTCCACTCTCCATACTTTTCCACATATTGATACCTTGACCACTGCAACATACCCAGATTTAAAGTCAAACTGCCTCTTCCCCCTACTCTGCAGCTAACTGCAGGCTGTTGACAATTGATTTCATCAGGACTATGAACTTATACCTCTGGATTGCTTGGAATGAAAGGAACTCTTTTCCTCAGGGTTCATCCAGCTATTTTCTTTATGCAACTACATTGAACCTCTGCTTGCTCCAATATACCTTTTCAGATTCTTTGTCTGCTTTTGCAGAATTTGTTCCTCCAACCCCTAAAAGGCCAGCTGTGCTATTTATTTATCCTTGGAGGGCATCTGCTTTTAACACTTTCTTGGAGCAGAGTTTTCCGATGAAGGAACTGAGTCCAAGCTTTTCTACTATGTTTGCATTGTAAGCTTCTAAAGCTGGCTAAGGCAGGCTTAAAAATATCTCCTCCATATTTGCTTCACCTTTGTGGTATGTGGTTCACCACTCTTTTTTCATCCTAATTGTTGCTATTAATGACCCAACTGTAGTTCCACAGAAATTAACCTTTGCCTTGCTTTCTTGATCTTCCCTCAGATCTTTCCCTGCTTTTCCAGCCTCAGAGAGATTTGCTCAGTTTTCTGCAAGATACATTTACTTCTTCTCTTTCCCTTCAGCCTTGGCTTGTTTACATTTTCCCCATATCGTCTTGTTTTATTGCTTGTCTAGACTGTCGTTAACTATGTGTACTTTCCAATAACTTCCTTCACTTTGTTTTGTATCACTTCCTTGAATATATTCCAGCTGATCTGCCACAGGATTTTTTCATCCTTGCAAGTCAGTAGCCTGAAAAGTCACAAAAAAACCACCTTACAGGACTGCCTCCAAGAGCTGTCCTTTAAAACAGTCCTGTACTTGGACACAGGATGTTTGAAGTACTTTCCACAGGTGAACAGAATCAGGAAAGCCCTGTACCATCTCAACTGAAGCCATAAGGTTTCTACTGAGTAACATGGGTAAGATACTATGGAGCCAAGTGGCAAGTGGGGGTGGGAGGCAACACAGACTGCAGGCAAGCAACTCACAGAGCTACACAGGGAAGTGTATCAGAGGACAGACCTGAGTTCCCACCTGGATGATGGAGACCAGCTTGTTTTGGACAGCAACATCTTGTCCTGGCCACTCGGTGGGCCCTTTCATGGCTCCCCTTCTTACTGAGTAGAGTAGGCTGGACAAAAAGGTACCCACTCTGTCCAGAAGAACACAGTGATCTACACTGTTCTTTTCTGGAGTGTGGCCATCAGGTCTAGGCCATGGAAAGGGCTGTGGATTTCCAATAAGCTGAGCCTACAGGAATCTGGAGCTATCAAAACCGAGTGAGACAATTTAATTCCAGCATTGGCAAGACAGTATTTGGATGCAATGCATTACAAGATGTCCTGCCAGTTCTGGTTTTGGGCACATACTCCAAAGCAGGTGAATCCTTCCTGACTTGTAGTTCTACAGCAAATAAAATTCTTCACACAGCTCTAGCAAAGATGAAAACAGCCAGCTGCTATAAAGAGTGGGCTGAGAGAAGCTGTCCACCTTAAAAGAACTACTATATCCATTGCCAGCAATTTCTGAAATGAAAACAATTTAATTTAAAATAATTGTAGTCTATGTCTATATCTGCATTGAGATAGGTACTAACGTGCAAATAAAACTTTAATTTGTATACACAAACTCATACTAGATGGCATATGTGTTTTGTGTGCATACAGGAGCAGAGATACTCTTTTAGAAGTGAGATTTTCACACTTTCCTTGGCAGACAGAACCTCCTTCACCTCCTGTGATCCTAGATAACATGGTGTAGGAGAAGGAAAGGGTCTTTTGCTACTCTTGGGTTTTTTAAACTACTTCACTTCAGGGTCTTTCTCATTTTTATATCTCTGCTGCTGGTATTTGCCAAACTACATCTCTATCTCTCTCATTCTTACTGCCATGTTAAGAGTAGGCCAAGTTTTGTGGATTTTGGCAACTGAGTCCTCAAAAATGAATGTCAAGAGCTTTTTTTTATAGAATAAAGAGAATTAGGCTGGATGGTGTTGCCAAAATTTGCAAAGCTTCTGTAAAAATGTACATTTTCCTATAGCACTGCAAAGCCCACATTTACCTAATAGACTGTCAAGAGTCCAAATGAGCTTCTACAAAATTTCTAGTAATAGTATTTGTTTTAAGAATTGATATGCATGCCAAAAACAATGTACTGTGTTTATCATCTTGGAACTATTACAATCTTTTCAGTAAATAATATCCTCATTTCTGAAAAAGCCTAAATGTGTACTTAATCCAATTATGTCACCTCTCATTTCCTTCTAAGAGGAGTGAAGAGGCAAAGCTAAGTCTGAAATTCTGTTTTGAATTAACTGCCACTTTATCTTGAAGTGACCTCTTTGTGCAAAACTTCTACTGCAAACTGTCTCTATGATCATTCAGACATCTCCGACCCCTTCAGAGTATAACTACAAGGTAGTTAATACTATCAGCACTATCATCTTCCATTTGTGCAGTGCTTCTCATCCAAAATGTTCTACCTTCTTGCAGAGTGATCTTCTTTCTCTTCTGGGGACCAGGCTGCACTCTTCTGGGATGCCCTGCAAAGGGCAGTGCATCTGGGAGTAGCAGGGGGGATTAGACATTTTAATGGCACTTCAGTGTCCCACTGTCAAAGTGAATAACCTTCCCTAAGATGAAAACCAGTAACAAGTGCTTTGCAGTGCCACACAGCCATTGAGAGAAGGAAATGAAGAAAATATTGGATATTATTCTCAGTTCCACTCAGTGCTTTTTACATCTCTGTGGCAGTATGGAGAGGCCTCAGTGTAAGAAAAGCTCAGACCTCCTAACAGAAAATTCAGTGCTAGAAAGGGTACTGAAAGAGAAAGACATGATTATTCAAGCTGTGATAGAGCCTTGATTCTAGTCAGGGCAACCTGGTGTAGTACAACCTTGAATATTTCGACTGGAATGATTGAAAACCCAATTAGTATTCTTCATTAGAACAAAGGCAATTTAAACTAATTATGCTATTCTTTGTCATCAGTCATGCCAGCCCCTCACTCTCTCCAACTCAGCCATGCACCCACAAATACCTTTCCACACCAGTCCATTTGTTACTGGTTCCTCCTTCTTTCCTTCCTCAGCAGACAGGGGCTCCTTTTCTTGACAGCATCTCCTGAGTGTGTTGGCGGTTAGTTGTTGAAGGCTTGGCAGCTCATCTTCTTGCCTTTCTTCTGCCCCACTGAGTACTGAGGCTCTGTTGTTTCTTTTAGACAGACCTGTTCTTAATGGCTCCTGCCTCTTCCTCGCTCTCAGCTGTTGGAGGAGGTTGAGGTGGTAAGCCAGGGAGCTGGAGAGCAAAGAAGAAAGAAGAGAATTTGTACTTTGGTATTTTGGAAGCTGCAATCCAGAGAGAAGCTTAGGAACATGACTTGAGGCCAAAATGCTTGGATCTCTAGTTACAGAGTTGAAGTGAGGCAGGTTTATTCCTATCGCAACAATGTGGCCCGTGTCTTGTTAGAAGCTGCCAGCATCAGTGTGAGTTCAGTGCAGTGGGTTCAGAAGAACCTCTTCTTCACTTATATCCTCTCTGCAGTGCTGTGTGGGGGAAAGGATAATAGAATAATTAGCAGCACTGCAAGAAACTTGTCTGAGATAAACTGGTCTACTATGAAGTGTAATACATACCACATTACAAGACCGTATGCCTAGGAATTATTATGGGGACATCTGGAAGTTACAAAGCAGCATCTCACTGTCCTCAACTGTCTTCCTTTCCACTCATTCCCACAGACTTGTGGCCTTCACACTCTTAATTTGGTCTTTGACCACCAGCTCATTTATCCCAGCTGCTAAGTTAGGGTGAGAAAGAAAAAAAAGCAGCATCTCTGAAAATAGATGCTGCCTCTGTAATAAGCAGACAAATTAAATATATAAAGCATGGGCTATGTACAGTGTTGATTCTTTGTAAAGCTTTAGCGCTTTTATCCTTGATAGTAAAATTCCAAGTACATTGCATCACTTTCTTTTTGATCCATCTGGATTAGGGAAGTGTTCCATTGGCATTTCTTATAGATACTGTAAATTAAATGGATGAACAATTTACCATAGAAATGATAGTAAGGAGAAAAAAAAGCCCCAAACCTCACTTTTACTCTTGTAGAACACACACAACTTTTCTAGCCTGCATTTCTCCACTGTTATTTTCATTTTTATGAATTTTTTCCCTGTATCCAACATGCATAACTTTAACACAATGGAGTAACCCCCAAATGGACTTACATACACACAGGTACACAGGAATACAGCTCTACACAGAGACGCTGAACGAAAGCATTTTCAGCATGCTGTCTCTCTCCGAACTTTCTGGCTTCCAAAAAAACCACAATATCATTTATTATATAGTTAGCAGAACCTAGACAAACACCTTTGGTTTAGGACAGTTCAATAATTAAAGCTACCTCTACTGCCTCTGGGGTATAAACTAATCCTTTTGTTAAAAATCCTGATAATTGTTTACAGTTCTATGGAAATAAAACAGTGTGCAGAGCGCAATAATCTTGAAAATTCATATCATAAATGCCTTTAATTTTCAGGTATTTAAGTTAAGCAAGGTATGGTCTTTGCAACTTCTTAGATCTACTGAAACAGACTGCTCTTAGGAAAGATAGGCAGGGCATTTGAGGTCTACCAAGGCCAACAGAAATTGGGATTTGTTGAAGTTTCAAGATTTTGTGCCTAAAGTTACATTAAATATAATATGTATATGAAAGCGTATCACCATCTACATAGCAGTCCACTGATTTTCATCTCGGTAATATAAAAAAATAAATTACAACAAAGGTGGTTTGGCAGCAAAGCCACCTTCAGGCACAGTTGGGGAGATATGAGTGGAAGAAAGAGCCAAGATTAAAGTCAAAGCATGGCAACTGCAGAATTTAATGCATTGCATGTTTATATAGGTTTTCATCTCTTTCTGCCTCTTTTTGGCACTTGTGATGTCTCTTTCAGGCAGATCCCAACAAGCTGCCATGGACATTTTGGCAATTACTCTGTCTAGGGGAGCAGGTTAAAGTAGTGGTGGAGTATTTGGAGAAGGTGGTGGCAGATTCTCACACCACAAGGCAACCACATTGACTGACCCTTGTGGTCCTTCTATTAGATTTTTTGCATTGGACTTAAATGGTTCAGGCACTGTTTTACCTGATTTCTGTGAAAACAGTTTGAATGGCCAGAGTTGTGAAAAGAAAATCTATCACTCTTCTCACAATACAAGATGGGGCAAGGTCTACCTTTGCGCTGTTCTCCTTGGAAAACAGTTGTAAAAAACCAGTTGTGCTTGAACTAGGTAATTTGACTTGTTTTAATTTGCAGATAGACACCTGTTTTTATTGTGTATAGCCAAAAATCTGAGATTAGACTTGTTATTAGTGTTAGGGGATTCAGAAACACCCCCATAAGCACATTCTTGCATGCTCTCTGGTAAACCAAGGCTAAGGAAACAGGAGATATTAAGACTCTCTGATCTTTTGCATTCCTCTTGATCCAAGCACCTAAAATGTGGAATTCTTGTGCCATCCCAATCCCTTACTAGAGTCATAGAATTATAGAATCACCAGGTTGGAAAGACTCACCAGATCATCGAGTCCAACCATTCCTATTAAACACTAAACCATGCCCCTCAGCACCTCGTCCACCCGTGCCTTAAACACCTCCAGGGAAGGTGAATCAACCACTTCCCTGGGTAGCCTGTTCCAATGCCCAATGACCCTCTTAATGAAAAATATTTTCCTAATGTCCAGCCTAAACTTCCCCTGGTGGAGCTTGAGGCCATTCCCTCTTTTCCCATCCCCTGTCAATTTGGAGAAGAGGCCAGCTCCCTCCTCTCCACAACCTCCTTTCAGGTAGTCATAGAGAGCAATGAGGTCTCCTCTGAGCCTCCTCTTCTCCAGGATAAACAATCCCAGCTCCCTCAGCCATTCCTCATGTGGCTTGTTCTCCAGCCCCCTCAACAGCTTCGTTGCTCTTCTCTGGACACGCTCCAGAGCCTCAACATCCTTCTTGTAGTGAGGGGCCCAGAACTGAACACAGTATTCAAGGAGTGGTCTCACACTTGAGTGACCTCAGAAATTGTTGCAATCCAGTTGGAGATCAGGGCTTCCCAGTTTATACTGGACAGCATACAAGAGTGTGCTTATGGGGGCATCCAAAATTTAATCCTTGGTAATACAGGCACTCAAAAATACCTTTTTGCAGACCTTTCAGTCACATACTCTTTTTGTGGGAGCAAGACCAGGCTTTTGCAGTGGCTGGAGATGGTTCCCTGTGGTTTTTACTCAGCTAACAGCTGAGTTATCCTCTACTCAACAAGCAGGTTATCTGAAAAGCTCTACTCAGTGGCCAAAGACTTAGCTTAGGAGTAATCCTAGACTATGCAGAAGCAGGTTAAGTGCTGAACCTGTGTTCCTCCATCAGGCACAATCTGGGTGTTGAAAAGAAAACCATCATATACTAAAATAAAACATCATAGTCACATCTTGTGAGTGGATCTGATTCTGTCAGGGTGTCATAAGTGTCCTCTAAACACACTGACCTGAACATTGACCTCACAGCAAAACAGGTAAATTAATTTAAAAAAAAACCAACACACAAATTCTGCCTCATGGACTAGGCAGAAACTCAGAGCTTAGTTTGTTACAGCAAGAAAATGCTGGCTATGGGCAAAAGCAGAGCTGTTTGTCTAATGAGTTGCTCTAAACTGATCAGAATTAATAGCCTAGTTGAGTATATAGATCACTGAACTAGCATTTGTTACCCAGTCACTTAAAAAATAGCTTGTTTTGTTAATGCCCCTGTACTGGAGAAGGGAAATGTATTGCCAGGAAAATGATTTTCTGAGACTTATTTTGTGATAGTCTGACTTGTGAATGGTTAGTGAGGCTTAGTTGATCAATATAGGTTTTACACATGAAGAAATTAATTCTTTCCTATTTGTATTTGAACAGCAGACATTGCTTTTTCCATAAATCACTTACAAAGTAATTTGCTGATTCCACTCATTTATCAATGTTAATTTTTTATTTGTTTGTATTCTTCTTGTCACTGGGCAATTATTTTCAACTAAAACTGCATATAATGATACTACAGCTGTAGCATAAAGACACTCTGATAAATCCATTAACTAGACTGGCTATTACAAAATCCCTCTCTTCTGCTTCTTGCGAAAGCTAAGAGTCAGTGCCAGTGTGACATCCTAGTGGACAAAGTCAATAATCCAAAGGAGGCTTCCACAGACAACTGAAAACTTGTGATATTTTTACAGATAAAACTACATTCTGTTTTGAAAAGAGAAAAAAACTGTGCTCATTTTAAAGAAGACATCATGCCAATGGTAACACATGTGCCAAAGCACTTCTGAAATCACAAGGGACAAGATTCATCACTTATTAGTCAGACAACCTGCAATTTGCAAGTACAAACATTTTGTGCAGTGCAATGGGAACAACTGTGGTATTAGACCTTTGGTTCAATAACTACATCTTCCACAAGGTTTAATACACCAGTAAGATTCCTGTTACATATGAACTGTATTCTGGCTACTTTTTAACCATTCCTGGTGAGCAAAATCCTGAAAATGTGCACGCAGTCGGTTGTTAAGTAATCATGAGATGAATTCCTATCCTTAAGTTACTACCCTCACAATTCCTACATCCTTCTTTGGCAATTAGAGGTCCAGAGGTTAACTGAGGATCTAATCAGCTTCTTACAAATGGATGGGGACAAACTTTGTTCAGTGGCTTATTCACTGACATGCCTGCATGAATCAAGCTGTTGGGATTTGTCCGTTGTCATAGGGACTGAATGAATTCACTGGTGAGTGAGCACTGCAGTAGAAGAAGGTGATGAATCAGGCCTTCCTCTCAGAAGAAGTTAGTATTGAGCAAGGGAGTTGGGGAATAAAATAGACTGTTTAAACTGTAGTGTAATTTTTATTTAATTTGACAGATTCAAACTACACATCCTGTAACCTTTTGCAAAACAAGCAAGACCTGACTGTTGTATCAAGGTCTTGGAATTGTCTCTCAAATAATACCAGAAATAATTAGACAGTATAAAAGTATAGTTTGCATTAAGAAAAAATAAATTAGGCCGCAGTGATCAGATTTTCTCAGTGTTAACACAAAGATCAAGGTCAGAAAACTGAACCAAACCTCCTTAGCTATCTTTTAATATGAGGGGCTTTTTTCCTTGTAGTGCTGCCATAGCAAAACAGATGCTAGAAATTCTCACTCCAATACTCTTTGCTTTTCATCCAGTTTTAAAGCTGTGGTGATATTCCAAGGTAAACTCACAAAGGAGAAGAAAATATGCTGGTGTTTTCATTGTAATATGAATTTTCCATTGAAGATGTGGTTGAATTAGCAGTTCATTTTTTAACTATTACTTTAATTTGCTCCTTGTGGTCAATTTTTTTTTCTTTCTATAAAAGTCATGCCTCAGTCCTATGCCTTTTGTGACACCTCAATGTAAAATGTTTTAAAGGGAAGGGAACTGTCTAATTATATGTCTGTAAAGTGGCTGGAGAGAGTTGTTTGTCTGGAGTAAAACAAATAAGAGAAAATGTGGAGGAATGTGCTGCTGAATGAATTTGGACATACCCATCTTTTTCCCATACATGGGAAGTAATATTGAGGTGTTGGGAGTGATTCTGAGTCTAGACATCCATTACAGAGTTTGTATTTTCAATCCCTCTTTTAACTTGTGCCTGGAGTAACCGATGTGTTCACACACTGGGACATTTAAAATACAGCAGATTTTTTTCCCCTTTTTTTTTCTCCTCAACACACAGAAAGTGAAGAGAATTTTGTGCTTCTTATATTATAAACTTCCCATGTTTTATTTACCTCCAAGGTGCTATGCTTTAGTAGTTCTGCAGACCTGATCCATGCTGGACTTGCAGAGCAGAAACCCCTCAGGACATTTTCAGTTATGATCCATTATTCCAGGAGGTAACCTGTAGGAATTCAAGTCTTGTGGGTCCTCTTTATCTGGACACTCCATGCAGAGTTGTAGTCTGAATGCTAGTGTTTGCCTCTATGATTATGTGAGTGGGACAAATGCAACCCATGATCCTTTTCTTTTATGGAAGTTAACAGATACTAAGAGAGGTTTAAGCCAATGAGGAAGCTGGCAGTAGGAAACACAAAGATGAGGCAGCCAACTGAGACCCTGATCCTGAAGCTAAATAGGAAAGCAGTAAAGTTGGCTGACTGAAATGATGGAGAGGTCAGTAAAGCTGTGGACTGTGAAGGGTAGCAAAGATGTCTTTTCCCTCAGTTCACAAGAACAATAGCCTGCCTCCAAAGAGAGAGCATTGGACAGGAGCTGCACTTCAGCTCTTTCCATCCTCTCCTATCCCAGGATATGGCTATTATATACATGCTTTATGCCAAGGCAATACAAAGAAACCCCAGGTGCCCTATGCAGACCTTGATGAAATAAATGTTTCAGTTACATTTAATGAAGTTAAGGCTATTTAGAAACAGCAGCCGTCGTTGGAGACTCAAAGTGAAAGCACAGGCTGGCAAAACTTAAAAGAGCCCAATGCCTGTAACTGTAACTAATGAAACAAGACTTTTTAGTGGTGGCTGGATAAAGTTGCCTGAGGGTTCTGTTTTCTTGCCTAAGGCAGCACCAGAGGGAGATCAGATAAAGTTGTCTGGGTGGTTTGACTGGATGTTTTCACAGGTTTGGATTCTTTTCAGTTCCACTTAAAGTCTACATTTTATGAATGTTTAAATTTTCCTGCAATCCGCAATACTCCATCAAGAGCTTTCTCCGCTAGGTAATAGTTATGCACACTAAATGCTTTCCTTAACTTGATTGTACTACAGTTTTTAAAGCATTCTCAAATTCAGCTTTTGCTTGAAGGTAATTTCCCTTTTCTCAGTGTTTAATTGCCAAAGAGAAGAGTGAAGAAGGAGCCCTGTAAGGACTTGACTGCCCTTATGAAGTATCTGAGCACAGATTTCTGATGATTTACTGTATAAGTGCACAACACTTTTTCAGTTATTCCTGCTACAACATTTAATCTGGGAAGAAACACAATGGTGTTCTAACAATGTAAGAAAAACTCACACAGTGCAATAATTCATTAAGTGCAAAGCATAACTGTCAGGTTAAAAATAAATTCTGCAAGACAGAAATATGTTACCTCTTCTATCATCTATTTGAAGAGACAAAAATTTATGCAAGTAAAACTGCATCTATAGGTACATATGACCCTAATGAAATAGTCTGTTTCATCATTCAGAACTTAACTCACCTTCCATAATAATACATTTTAATACTATCCAAATTCATTACATTTAAACCTAAATTCTGTCACATACACTTGCTATATCAAAATATGCTTTGAGACCAAAAATGTCAAATGGCCTTGACTCATAATTGCCACTCAGAAGGACCTTAGTACTGAGAAACCAGAGATTCTACAACCCCCTTTAAGTCTCTATCAATTCCTTCTAGACAGCAGTTTTTCAAGAGTCTTCTTCTGAAGGGTAACCCTAATTTCTGGGGCTGGAGAAGCATATGAATACTAGTTACTCTTCTGGCAGTGTCTCTTCAGCCATATTTCATACCCAGAAATCCTCCCTTGGCTCTTGTAGCCCATAGATTCAGCTCCTAGCCTTCTCTCCCCTTTATTTTTTTCCCCAAAGAAGCTGAATATGAACCAGATTCTGTTCTATTTTGGTGTCACTCTCTGGATAAGAATAATCGTTTACAACTGTTACTGGTTTAACCAGAAGCATACTGTACCCTGATGACTGGTGATTTTTATATTATTTGACTGCAATAAGCACGGTTGTACTCAGGGAGGCATGACTTATCTCACTCCAGCCAGAGGGATTTCCTGTGGGAAGAATGGCTCAAGCCTGAGCTTTAGATTTTCAACCAATTAAGAACCTGATACAGCATCAAATTTGAGCAGGTACTTCATCTGCATTTACCATATTACCTTGTTCAACAAAGCATAGAAGCTTGTGACCCCCTCCACTGACACTAATTCCATAGAAATCTCTGTCTAAATGCTTGCAAAATATATGAACTTCAAGACATGCTTATATCTTTGTACCTATCTGGGCTTCCCAAACTGTAGACAACCAATTAATTTGAATGTGTCAGAGGTTCAGGTGGGAATCCAAGAAAAACCTGCTGGATAGGCAGTTGTGATACTCAGATCCTGGTGATAGGAAAGGGAATTAGAAGACAGAGGTGACAGGTTGCTAATATCACCTGAGAACAGACTTGATATTAAAGATGTGAGATCAGTGACCTTATCGGTATGCTGGGTCTAAAAATCTTGAGGCTGATCTGCACAACCCCCACAAGCTCTCAGTGACCCTTGTAAACCCAAATCCAGTTGGGTTTCACAAGACAGAGGCTACTGAAGCCCTTCTTCTCCTGCTTTCAGCATGCTACTCCAAGATTCTTCAAAAAACTTAATTTTCTTTGTGTTGAAGAAAACCACCACGTCAACATATTAGTGAATAATATACCCTGCCTCTTCCCATTGCTGCATGAGAGAAAGAAGATGATCCCTACTGTCTCTGGGGATTTTGTTTTCCACACTTTTGAGCTTGGCTTGTGCTGAACACTTTTGAGAGGCCCTGAGCACACCTAACAGTCCCTGAACTGCAAACATGTAGTCAGGTACTACTGTATTGCTATTACTAGACGCAGACTGTAAGCTCAGTACTGAGTGCCCAAAATCTCAGGACTGAGGCTTCTGGCTCTTGCTCATCCTGAACTACAGCTTGGCCTGCCTGCAGCTTTCTTCTATTTGGTTTAACTGTGGCAGCAATTTCTCTAATTGACCTGGTGTCTATGGCTAATTTGTTCTACTTTTGTTTATCTTTGTGTGGTACAACCATAGATTTAGATCAAATAAATGCTTGTTAATGCTCTCTATACAGAAGGAGGTATTTCTGACTCCAAAACGATGATGTCCTGTGAAGAAATACAACTCTGGTATGACAGCAGTGGCCTTAAGAAATGGAGACACAGGTCGCAACATAGATTAGCACAGGCACAAGACAACAAGAGATGGGACATAGGCTTGGCATAGGCTATAAAAAACTCACCAATGGTCAGCTAAAGACATGCCAGACCTGTATCTGGACAAATACAATTTTAGGAGTAACAAAGAAACAGTATTTAACACATGTAAAAGGATCTATATATGGTAGACTCAGATGTAACAGGGTGCTGCACACCAACAAAGGCCAAGCAAAAGTGTAACAGCATATTAGTAAATATAAAAGTAACCCCAAGAGTCCTAAAAGCAAGGAAGAACTCTCAGCCTGAACATCCCAATCATTCCAGGAGAAGACTGCATGCTGACAGCTCTCTAACCCCACAGGTACAGCAATAAAACTGCCAACATTAGTAGCCAGAGGTGTGGTGAACAAGTGTGCATAACATCAGAATAATTGTCAGAAATGACAGATTGTATGGATATGAATTTGAATTCAAGCATTTTTACTTCGTCTGTAACTATTATATCTGGAATTGTTATTATTAGATTCTTAAGATTTCAATAAAATCATGGCCTTTTTGCTACATAAGGTGTGCTTTCCCTTTGCCGTTCAGAAGATTTTTAAAGTAGCTTTGTGAGCTTTGCAAGTCTGACTCTGACTCCCAGCAGAGACTTCAAGTCAAGAGGAACGAGCACTATGAATTTAAGCATGTACTTCAAGTTTCATGGAAACCAAATGGACATATACATATTTATACACACACGATCAGATCAGGCTGGGGGATAAGTGCTTGTCCTAGCAAAGCTCTAAATGCAGTGTTAGGTTAGAGACTCAACAGTGCATACTATAAATAGGAGATGGGGCAGGGTTCAGCTCCAACACTGCTGAGATCCCCTGTGCAATGTGCCCATGCACAGGGACTCATTTTGATCCAACTTTCTTCCCACAGCCCATCTGATTCCCCTTTCTGACTATAGTTCAGCATCTGTGCAGCTGAATTTACTACTGAGAGAGCTGTGCAAGTAGACAGTCCCAACAAGAGCAGATCAATAGTACTAAACAGTCCATGACAGAGACCTGACTATGTAGTCAGTGAATGTTACTTCAGACTTTACTCTAGCCTGTGTCTGCAGAGTGAGCACCAGCAGTGACTACATCCCCCAAAGCAGACTTCCCAAGCAGTCACCATGCAGAACCACTCTGGTTTGTTCACTCTGTCCCCTGCAAAAGCAGGGTAAGTAGGGATGCCAGGGAGATCACCCTCAGCAGGCTGCTCCCAAGCTGATCCAATATGCCTGTATAAGTGGCAGCACCTTCTAATATACCTTTTCCACTGCAACCATTTTTGTCAGAGAATTACCCTTGTGAACTACTTCTGAGGTAACTTCTGGGCTTTCCCCCTCTTGTTAGCCTTTGAGATTGCAGTCTCACTGGTTCAGCTGCCCACCTTCTCTAGCTGCTGACTCCTCAGCTATGTACACAAGCTTGCAGAGCAGTTACTTTGCTGCTCCAACCATTCCACTTGAAATGGATGAATTTTGGTGATTCCTTCTTTATTTAGAAATGGAGAATCAGTGATTTGATTTATAACAAAAAATCACTTTAAAGGGTGATCAGCATTCCACTTGCTATTAGGAGAGTATGTGCAGCATTTTGGTACAAGGTAAACATGAAATACTTAAGTTTTGCCAAAGTTTAAAATACACCAAGGTATTTCTAAATTAAGTGATTGGAAAGGTACGTGTGTTTTAAAACTCCATGTCAAGTTAATACTCTCTTTTAATCTTAAAGACTGCTTGAGGAGGAAGTTGTCTTTAAATTCCAGGTAGGTTAAAATTCAGATCCTATGTTTAAGTGGAAATGAGCATCAAACTTTCTATGCATTGACTGCTTACTGGTAGGTCTCAACAATTAATGGGTAATATAAAACACAAACCAAAGAAAAGAGATTTGCAAAGCAAGTGAGTTGAGCTTTGTAAGGAGTCATTTCAGACAGAAAAGTCTAGTCTGCAGAAGGTAGAAAGCCAAAACTAAGTACTTTGTTAATGTTAATAAAAAATCAGTCTACTGGTGACTTGTGATTAACTGAGTACTGAAGCATATGAACTCGGCAAAAAAAAAAAAGATGTTACATAACAGCTATCTGCTGGCACAGTTATTTTTGTTTTCACAAAGCTACTGGATGACAGGGATGTTTATTTGCTGCACAAAGTGCTGTCCAAGCTTCAACAAGTTTACTCTCACAGCTCCAGCAGTCAGCGTGGGACTAGGAAATTAATGGCTGGACAAGCAAACCTGCTGGAGCTCCTGGTTAATGCCACATCCCCTCACACAGCAAAAACACAGAAGGATGTGGGACTGGCCTCAGGAACTCCTAATTCTCTATTTTATGACACATTTCTGTAACCAAGAAGGGGGAGAAAGGCCAACTGGATTACCTTTTACCTTACTGAAAGATGAGGGGGCCCAGATAGTCAAGACTATCTGAAATGAATCTCATTGCTTTGATTTTCCATTTATTTTTCTCTATGTTCTAGTCATTTCAGAAACTGAAAGCTTTCAGACTTTACAGTTCAACAGCAACTGTATTAGCACTGGTGCTGACATCACTTTGCTGACGTTTAGCACTTACTATGATAACGTCTTTCAGATGTCATGGAAAAAGCTGACTTTAAATTTTTCCTCATGGTTTCTTTTTCTTATTATTCTGCATATCCTCATATCTTTATTCAAAGGCAGAGACAGGCAGGTCAGAGCTACTTAAATGGCTTTGAGAGGTGCAGTTTATCCATAGGTTTGTTGAAGACATGATTAAGGAGAACTCTAAACTGATATTTAATTATGATGAAATTTTAAAATGACAAGTCAGTCAACAAACATTTGAGTAAAAAAGGTTGTAATGACAGGAGGGGAAACTGTGGTCCTCTCAGTTAATCAAGCTGTAAACACCGAAGTGAACACGTAGTGCTTGGTCTCAGCCAGAATGTGCCAGGGAATGCTATATAACAACCAAACATGTTTATAAGGCTAGCTACATTGACATGGAATAAACTATGTGATTTGCTGAAACACAGCCATTAATTAAGTTTTATTTCATAATTATGTCTTGAAACCAACTTACTGGCATTTAGTAGTATGCTAGCTTCAAGATAATGAACAGAAGAGTCTTTTATGCATAGGAATTCTGGACAAAGCAACGAAAAAGCAAGAAGTATAATACAATATAATCTCAGAATTAGAAGGATTTTTTCATTACTTGTGGTTAATTATCTCAAGAACTGTCAACTCTATGCCATTTGGACAAAGAAGTGGAAATTAGTTTCCTCTGCCATGAAAAATACTGCATTTATGCCTCCTGAATATAGAAACAGGTTTTGCAACCCTAATTATAAACGATTCTTTTTTCTCAGCTCAGAATCACTAGCAAATAGACTGACCCCATACTGAAACCTTCAGTAGTAATTATAGAGCAGGACAGCATACATATTTGATTTTTGGAAAGGGAATATGATACTGGTATCTTAATTTGATAATTATATTGTACTTCTTAGAAGATACCGCCATTTTTGTGCTTTAAGGTGTTGTTTGAGTCACTAAGAAGGAAAACACACTTTAGAGCAGGAGGTTTGCTACTAAACAGGCTGCCAAGGTGTTTAAGGGACCGGTGGACAAGGTGCTGAGGGGCATGGTTTAGTATTTGATAGGAATGGTTGGACTCAATGATCCAATGGGTCTTTTCCAACCTAGTAATTCTATGATTCTATGATAAACAGCAGAAGAAATTGATCTGTCTGCTTTCTTCTTTCTTCTTTATTTTTCATAGGAATTGTGGATTTCACCTTAAACTAGACTGGGTCCTCTTCCATCAAGAAGTTTTTTTCATTATTTACCACAGAAAGTGCTACAGGTCATAACAAAGGTTAGGGTCTAAGTGGTTTTGATACCATGTATCAGTAAAGCTGGTTGGTAATTTTCTAATAAATTCTTCTGACAGTTTCTGACTTCCCAGCAGACCATCCCAAATGAAAAGTTTCATTGTGGTTGACCTTGAGCTATTGGCTGCAAAATAATCACCTTTCTCGCAGTCAGGTTGTGGCTGGAGCCCAGTATGAGAGAGGTGTAATAGGAAGGTCTGTAAGATCAAGCAGATCACAAGTGAGATGAGTTTGGAAACAGCCCATCTGTGAATGTCAGCATGTCTTGCCAGCAGGTCTTGCCAGCAGGTCCTAACCATGGGATAAGTGCCCTGACCTGTCAAGACTGAACAGGACCTTTGAGCACCAAGGGAATATTTTTGTAAAAAATAATTTTGTCAGCATTTCTGAGAAAAGGTTTCAATGGAGAGAGTGTTTTGGGGCTACCTAGGCTGTCGTACTTGTCCTGCTCTGCGACTCCAACTCTGTGTGACTTGTCCCTGCTCATACTCGATGCTGGCAACAGAGCAGGAAACAGTTTTCTGGATATATAGTCCAGTCTCTTACCACTAAGCTGTGTCTCATTCACTTATTTCTCCTGTGTTACATAAATCAAATAGCTACATTTGTGTTTGTATATAAAAAGCAAGGGGAACACAAGCCTTTTTCTACTTATTAAGAGAAGGGAAAGCTCTATCATCTCTGTTTTTCAAGATTTTGATCATTTCTCAATCTGAGGACCACAGAGGTGGGATGTCCAGTCCTGACCGCATACAAAAAGTGATGCAAGACTTGACAAAATAACAACTTTCTCCTGATGATTCAGATTAATTATTACCACAGCTTGTAAAAGATGAGTTTGCATTTAAACATATCAATAATTGTTACAACTTTCAGACTATTTTCTTCTTGACATGGCTTCACAGATCCCTTTCTCCAATATGGCTCTATCATTGAGATGTTTCTCATGAGTGCAAGAGCCACCTAAAGGACCATGTTGCAATAAGTAGAACTTCCCTACTGAATTTTGAATTCCAGACCCTTCTCATCTCAGACATAGCATGAGCTTTCTTTTGCTATGAGAACAGACATCACAATGGCAGAAATAAACACTTTTGCAGGACTTCAGGAAGTCTTAGGATTCAGCAGTATCTTTCAGCATCTGTAAGTTGCCATCACCTCTGCTTTCAGCCTTGGTATGTGACCAAGTTTTTCCTCCATTTTGGACACATTGGCCAAGTCACTGGCTCTGGTATTAAGTTCTCAGTAATATGCTGTCTATAATTACATTTTATGCTGAAAATTCTTTCAGTCGGAGACTACCTTTTCATTCTGTATCTGTGCTAGTTATACACTGATAAAAGTATCAGAGGAGCCACTTGATTTTTATTATTATTTTTCTGCCTAACAGAGACTAAAAACATTAAAAACATACACCTGTTCCATCCTCTTGTCAATGCAAAACAAAAAATACAATAGCAGCACACTTAATATCCAACATAACATCTAATAAAAGTGTTATTACAATAATACACATTCATAATATCTTAATAGCATCCAAAGAAATGACTTTCACTTTCAAAGTCTTTTCCATTAGAAGCTATTGACAGGCAAGAAGGCCTCCATGTTTTCCTTACAGGCAACCTAAACTTTGCTTCAACTCTTTCTGGTCCTTGTAGCTTCTCCTAACCACATAGCTGCCCCTTGGTTTTTGTAGGCTCCAGCCTTTGCAAAAGGCTCTGTCCCCTCCCTGGCACTGCCCGTAGCTCTACCTGTCAAGGTCCTTATACTTTTCACAAACTGGTTACTCTATCCCTTATCTCTGTTTATTGATATTTGCTGGGGTAGCCCTGTGGAGTACAAGTGAAGTTATGTGCAGTTTTTCCCTCTTCTTTCCTTTGTTTTAGTCCTGTATAATGGCATTAAAGACATTTAAAGTCTTCTCCACACCAGGCTTGCTACATCTATGCCATCTTCTGGATGTTTAGTGAAACATATTTACCCTAAAGCATGTCTGGTAGTTGCATGTTCTGACTTCTGTGTTAATCTCTTTAACAAATGCTACCGCTTCCTGAAATCAGTGAAGGACAGATGAAAGATATTGGGAAGGGGACAAGGTTTAGGGTCAGGGTCACAGCTTCAGATGTGTTTCCTTTGTTTACTCTCTGTGTACTAGGAAAAGTGACTGCTCTGCTGCCCAGTGAACTGTCACTTCTATTCTAAGAATAGTTATTGAATTTAGAAAAAAAAAGCCTCTTTAATAGGGAAGCTGCTCTCACTCATTTAGGTAGCTATGAAATGCTTATTCTTATGCACTGAACACCTGTTTAGATTTTTTTGCTGAAAAATACTAAAGTTTTTATTTCCTTCCCAGTATTTTCTCATATTTTATGTCTGGGTTTCCTGTCACCATTAAATCAAGATCTGCAGCTAGACTTCTTTCAACTGTTTTAGGAACAACTCTATACAGATGATGCATAATTTATGATTTCTCTGGATGATCAAGGAACATCCTAACTTTGGTCATTCTTCTGCTATAATTTACATATCAATTGAATTGAAAATAATACTGTTGTTTTTCTTAATGAAAACTATGTAGAGATTGTCAACAGTCCTTGTAGAGAGTCTAGAAGTAGCAAGGACTTCAGTCAATAACCTAATTATTTCTTGCATGTTTAAATGTTAGCAACATATTTGAATGATTTGATAAATCGCAGCCTGTGTAGAAAAGACTCACGGAAACAATTTCAGCTTTAGACAGAGAGATGATCAATAATACTCATTACTTAAGGTTTCTACTTAATCTCCTCAATTGTCTAACAAAGTGTAAATAATTCCTTGGAAAATCAGGGAAACAGTAGGGTATTTTGTTACTTTAAATGCTGCTTTTAACAAGCAAGCAATTCTAGACTGATCAGTGAGGCTCTGCTGATATAATTTCTTGATTTCAAAGTCAAAACCTCGATTTCCAAGTCAGTTTGGTGTTGAAATTAATATCACATTTATTACAAAGTGAGACTTCTTATGAAATCGGGCTATCTTGGATATTAAAATAAAAATAAGCATATAAAGAAATCAAATTTACATTGCTGGAAAGCATTTACTGTAACTTACTGTACTGAATGGTACTTTCATAGACTGATAATTCTTACAGTTAACTGAAAAATATCATTGTCACTCAATTATAGGTTAAGACTATGCACAGGAATTAAGGTGTTGAAATTCCTTGATGAGAATTATGGTTTTTTCCCAGGTTATTGGAAGCAGAGAGCATTGAGGTGCTGCATTTCTATCACTTTTTTGAGATAGAGGATTTCGACTGTATATCAGAGACCACAAATTTACTAAAGTGCCAGGGACTTAGATAGCCAGAACAAACTTTTAAATCTTTTTGACTTCATGAATGGTGGTGAGTGGAAAATACCAGCCTCACACACAGGTCTAGTGGTTGTATGACCTCATTTGACTTCTTGAGTAAATCCTGACACAGAGATGGTAGAACTCAGACAGAGCTCTGGGACAACTGAAGCAGAGATCACTGGACTGGCCCTGGCAAGTAATATGTGCTCTGGGCTATTAGCTTGACTCTTTTTCTACTTCTAAGTTCATGTTGACATATCCCTGAATAAATGTGTTTCAGTTTCACTTTCTTGTCAAATAAATTCCAGAAATGAGAAAGATTACTATTCCAGCTAAAGTTCACTCAGAAAACTCAGAAACCTACTTCGAACTTGTTCTACTCCACAGGTAAAGGTAAAGATTTGGAAATAAAAATACTTCAGGCCCAAGTCCTGTATCTTGTGCAAGGGTGGACAACTACAAACATCAGGACACTTGGAACTATCTTGCTGTTATCAAGTTTGCTGTTATCTCAAGGGAAAGCACAAACCTTCCCTCCCAGGAGCAGTTCAACAGCAGGCTGACCTCTTACACATTGTGCTCATTCCTTTTAATAAGGAGCTTGGACAGGGTAAAATAAACCAGGAGTTAATCAGATATTCTGGCTGCCCCTCCCAACTTGCACAGCTCCAACTATGCTAAATCCCTTCTAGACCAACTCCTGATTGCATCTTATGGTATTGGAACCAGAACAATGTATTTTGCATGAGGTTCACCAACTGCAAACAAGAGAGTTTACTACACTGATGCATATAACCTAGTTAGTATATTTAACAGCACAGGAGG
Organism: Piaya cayana; assembly: GCA_013389865.1. Taxonomy (NCBI): domain Eukaryota; kingdom Metazoa; phylum Chordata; class Aves; order Cuculiformes; family Coccyzidae; genus Piaya; species Piaya cayana. The sequence goes on from WAAB01025403.1 coordinate 601,246, forward strand.
CAGCAGTTTGTAGCTAATAAACAGGAAGAAATTAATAGAAATCTAAAGACATGTGAGAATGAAGATAAAAATGCTTGTCTATGGCATGTATATTCAGGATTTCAAAACACTTTAGAAATTCCAATTTAGCTATGGAGAGAACAAAGATGGAGAGAACAAAGTGCAAGCAAGGAGACCTAGCAATTTTCCCTTGCACCACATACCAGGGTGAGATTCATCAGTCAATGTGGACAGGGAACTCCAAGGGGCAATTCACTCTATCTAATTTTAACTGGATTTTACCAGTCTTGTCTAGATGCTTAACTGGTGGCTGGAAAAAGTTAGGTGGAATGAGACCTACTTTGTACAACTTGAACCTAGAGATTTTCATGGTTTGCAAAGATTAAATTGATAAAATAAAAGAATAAATGTTGATGCAGATCAAGAAAGGTATTGCATTTAGAAAGCAGTCTGGAGAACTCAAAGGCAAAGAGAGAGAACCCCCAGCTTCTCTTCTGTGTGAGAGAAATGGGGAAGGGGATAGTCATAGCAGAAGATCCATAAAAGCAAGCTGACTATACCTCTTAAACGAATGATAAACCCCCTGCTCTGAATTATATAATGTCTTTGCCTAAAGTGAAGCAGTCCCAGCCAGCAATCTACCGTTATGATTTGTCTTGCTCTAAGTGTAAGAATAATCCATTTCACTTCAAAATGAATCATAAACTTCTGGAAGGAGGACTGTAAACAGGACCGTTAAATATTCAGCCCTTGGCATTGTTCTGTAAAGAACCATCTCTAATCTAATGATCTGGTCCAGTATATTTATGGTGCTGCTCTGAAATCCACTTTGTATTGATAACAAATTATTTCTATCCAAGTAATGGGGCTATGTCTTGTTTGTTGCTTATTCATTATTTCTTAAATAATTGATGTAAAACTTATAGACTTCTGGATGAATGCTTTGATATATTTGCTCTAGGTTTGTAAACAAGTATTACAATCCCCTGAATACTTTTTTATTTCCAGCCTACATGCAAAAGCTGTGTAGCTAACTGAAGTATGCTCTGCGGTAGAGATCCGTGTTTTTAAGACCCATGCAGGCATCAGTCTGGTCACAGCTGACTAAACACAGAGAAACAAGTGTCTTACCCAAGTTCCCATGCTAAGAGTTTGATCCTTTGAGGAGGTGGGTATGCCTTCCCTTGTACTACAGTCAAATAATGCATGACCTATGCTTAAGTAAAGCTTTAACCCAATTTGATCTTTGCTTAAAATGCTCAGAGTACTAAGCAGACTACACGAGCCAGGAAAAGTGAAATATATGAGTGAGAATGGGAAATTCCCACTCATAGAGAGGTCTGTATTTGTATCTGGCTGACTGAAGAGATCAAAGCTACATTAAGCAGCTACTGTTCTCCAAGAAACCCAAATGCACAGAGATTTCTTGCAATCACAATAAGGGAAAGTTTGGGCATTGAGCAGGAATCATAGAATCATAGAATAGTTTGAGTTGGAAAGGACCTTAAGTATCATATAGTTCCAATACCCCTGCCATGGTCAGGAACATCCCACTAGATCAGGCTGCCCAAGGCCCCATCCAACCTAGCCTTAAACACCTCCAGGGATGGGGCAGCCACAACTGCCCTGGGCAGCCTCTTCCAGTGCCTCATCACCCTCATGGTGAAGAAATTCTTCCTTATGTCCAGCCTGTATTTGCCCCTCTCCAGTTTATACCCATTCCTCCTCATTCTATCACTACAAACCTTTGTGAAGAGTCCCTCCCCACCTTTCTTGTAGGCCCCTTTCAGGTAACCTTCTCTTCTTCAGGCAGAACAAGCCAAACTTTCTCGGCTTGTCCTCGTATGGGAGGTGCTCCAGCCCTCTGACCATCTTTGCAGCCCTCTTCTGGACCTGTTACAACAGTTCCATATCTTTCTTATGTTGAGGATTCCAGAACTGGACACAGTACTTCAAATGAGGTTTCACAAGAGCAGAGTAAAGGGGCAGAATTACCTTCCTCGACCTGCTGACCATGTTTAATTTGATGCAGCCCAGGATAAGGTCGACCTTCTGGGCTGCAAGTCCACATTGCCAGTTAATATGGAGCTTCTCATCAACCAGCACCCCCAAGTCCTTCTCTGCAGGGCAGCGCTCAATCACATCATCCCCTATCATGTATTGAAACCAGTGATTGCCTCGACCCAGGTGTAGGTCCTTGCACTTTGCCTTGTTGATCCTCATGAGGTTCACACAGGCCCACTTCTCCAGCCTGTCCAGGTCCCTCTTGTCATGGATCTCCATCTGGACATTGAGCCACTGACTACCACTCTCTGAATATGACCATCCAACCAATTTCTTATCCAGTGTAACGTCCACCCATCAAATCCATATCTCTCCAGTTCAGAGAGAAGGACATTGTGGGGGACCATGTCAAAGGCTTTACAGAAGTCCAGATAGATCACATCCATCGGTTTACCTCTGTCCACTGCTGCGGTTAACACATCATACAAAGACACTAATTTGGTTATACAGGATTTGCCCCTGATGAAGCCATGCTGGCTGCCATTAATCACCTCCATGTCTTCCATGTGCTTTAGCATAGCTTCTAGGAGGATGTCTTCCATGATCTTCCCAGGCACAAAGGTGAAGCTGATGGGTCGGTAGTTTCGAGGGTCATCTTTTCCACCGTTTTTAAAAATGGTCACAATATTACCGTTTTCCCAGTCACCAGGGTCTTCTCCTGATTGCCATGACTTTTCAAATATCATGAGAGTGGCTTGGCAACCACATTGGCCAATTCCCTCAGGATTCTGGGATGCATTTCATCAGGTCCCATAGACTTATATATGTCTGTATACATTGAGCAGGAAGACACCTCCTGCCTCAGGTTCCTCATTGTTCTGTTCCTTAGGGAATCATTTCTATTGAGTCATACAGCCTGCTTTGTAAAAGTGACTGGACTAAGTAAATGCACAAGACAGAGAAACTGACCCAATATTAACTTCGAGTCACCCTGATTAATAAAGAAGACCTCATCTTCATGTGTGGAGATGAATGGCAAGTGCAGCTCTACATTGAGCAAGTTTGTTCAAAAAATGCCCATATTTGGTAGTAAATGTAGGATTTTAAGTTAACGATCATACTGCCTTTATTTCCAGAATGTGAATATATGTACATGCAAAACACTTGCTACATCTGTTCTGACAAATTCAAAGTGCTCAGGACAGTTCTTTGGCACCAAGGCTAAAAGGCAAGGAACAGCCACATTTATACTAATGAATTTCTTTGTCCACTCAGCTACATACAAACTATTTATTGAGAACTGTCTCAGAAATTCTAACTCCCTGACAAGGCCTAAGAGGTACTTGGGAAAGCCCTCTCCGTCTGAGACTAAACTCATATTAGGCACTGCTCTAAAAGTTATTCTGAACAGGAGACAGATTTACAGCAGCTGTGAATGTTTTCTGACACTGTTTAATTTACTGGCAGAGATGTAGCCTCATAGCCTCTATAAAAAGACATGGTTAGTAATCTAAATAAAATACACCCCACAAATTTAATGTTACAGAAGGATTTGCAAAGAGAGATAAATACATAGTAGGAGTGATGCTCAAACTGGATTCAAAAGTGTTTTCTGCCTCTTTTTTATCTTGAACACCTAGTGTAATTTCCTTTCAATGATTTATTTTTCACATGAAAGATTAGATTCTGCCTAGAAGCCTGTTGTAACTGGAAATGAATTTTACATGCTGCAGCATACTGAAAATCTTTGACTCTCCAGTACAGATAAATAGAAATACATATACCCAACTCACCTTCACAGCTTCCAGTGTTATTTCCCTCTGATTTGCAAACCTAGCTAGTTGGCCATCCATGCTTAATAGCTGCATTGTGTTTAAAGTGGCTGTCCCTCCTCCTTACCCAGCAGAGACAGAGTAATTAATTATCTGGTTCTGCTGTGCTCCTGGATGTATGGTTCCCAGCTTATATTTCCATTGGTTTACTGGGATTTGGAACAAGCCCTGCAACTACAAATCCAGGAGTCTACTGTATCTCTTATCAGGGACAGACTTCTAAACAGTCACAGAAAAACGGCGGCATATTTTATGATGAAAGACTTATAATTCAATATGTAAATATTCATACAGACATGAGGTTTCAGTAACACCTTGAAATATTGGGTAAGACCCAGAGAAATTCCTGTTTAACAGCTACAGGGCTAAGGCTCCTGAAGATTTCTGGTGAGAAGAGGCTCTTGAAGCATTGTCGTTCCATTTGTGACATGGTAAACACTGCCAAAAATGACACAGGTTATGCAGAACAGGGAAAGGGAAGGAACACCTGGACCTCCCAATGTCCTCATCCTTAGGTCTACTGGCTCATCAGGAATCAGAACAAGTCAAATGAATTAAATATTCCTATTTTTTATTATAAAAGCTAGCTACTGATTCATGTCTCCATAGCAAGTGTAGAAGTGTGTAATCTTGTGGAGAGATTAACAATTTTTACTTTAGTAAAAGTGCTTTTTTTTCTTACCCTTTTATTCAAATCATCTGCAGGGTGAAGATTCAGGACAGTTATTTCTCATTACAGCTTGACTAAGGTCAGGCAGGATATAGCCCTGAAGCAGCCCCACCTAAGACCAGGCCGTGCCAATGCACATCAGTGACTTTGTACACACACGGCTGTATGAAGTAGAGGCATGAAGAGTGTTTAGATCCCAAAGGAGGGACTACTACTGTTTCTTTCCACCTTGAACTACGCCTGTGTACTTGCACTCAGCAAGGCCAGTAAGGGCTAAGCTGAGGCAGAAATTAAGTAGTCGGCAGGCTTCATCAGCCACATCTCCATATGCAGACAACAGTGTCCCATTTTAAAAAATCATTTTTATGTCTTAGTTGTAGGAAACAGAACACAGTTTTGAAGCCAATGGCATTTGACAACGGTACTCTGATAATTCTGTTAGCAAATCTGAAGCAAGCAAAATAGAACTTGCAATTGCTTTCCATAAAGTCTCACATTCCTTTCCCCCTTCATTCCTCTGCAAATTGCCTTTCTATCTGACATATAAAATAGTTTTACCATGTTTCCTTCACAGCTTTTTTATGTACATGAAACAGACTGAGAATGAAAATACTGTATGCACCACCCACTGCTGTTTTGATTGCTACTCCAGGTCTGGAAGGACCTGAACCACTTCTGTAACCACTGACAGAGTTCTTGTCAGACAGGAAAGGTTACTAGGATCAACACAAAACCTGTAAGGTAAGGCAATCTACCCAGACTGTTTAGACAGAGGTGTTCACTTCCAGGAGAAAGATTCAAAGGCAAGTTATGAGACCAAGCTGCAAGACTGAGGAAGAGAATTTGGTAGTTTTTGAAGATTATATAAGCCACAATGGCTATGAAAGGAGCCTTAACTAATCAGTAGTGGATATAAAAAAGGGTGAGGCACTAGAGTGAAGGGCATTAGTCTATATCAGCCATATCATGGAGCGCAGTTTTGTTGGAGCAAAGCAGCTGTTGCTGAAAACCTCCACATTAATGAAAACATCCATGTGCAGATTCTGGTCCAAAGCAGCCTGTTTAGAAAGATAATTTGACAGTGTCTTGTGGGTATTGTAATTGTTACTACTACTTTCTGGGGAAAAAAACCTATATCTATCTGCTCTTGGAAAACAACCTGCTACTGATAAGGATGTCAGCAACAGAATTCCCTCCTTTCCCCTAGCTTTGAATATCTCCTAACTATTTTCTTTTCTACAGGCTTTGGCAGTGACTTGGCCACTTGAGCCAGTGTGACAGAAATAATTTTCACCACTATTGAAGGAGACTCATCTAGCAGAACAGTACTTTTTACCCATAATACTTTTCAGTCTCCCACATAGTTAGGCTTTTCTTCTGTGCCAGTTGCTGACAACACGTCAGTCACATTTCATTCTGTGGCACAGCTCTTTTCTGGAGTTTTGCTTGTGCCATTGGTAACGTAGTCTCAGCTATGGGAGATGGCAGCAAGAAAACTTTTGGCTGCAACAGCCATCTTACCCTATGGGGCTTCTTATTCATGCTTTTGAGCTCATTTGGCACATCATACAGAATATCAACAGTCTCTACTGCAACCATGGGGGCAGCAGACCACTTGCCTTAGAACCTGTAGCTTTACCATGATGGAGAGGTTCTAGTGTAAGCAACACTGGATGACTTGTGTATAATTTCTTCAGCACAGATAGAACTCCAAGGAGTTGAGAAGCTCTTCCATGATCAAAATATATTCAACTATAGAGGCAGAGATTTGATAAACCTGAGAACATAAGGGCCAAGTTCTACAAGAAATTTTGCCATTCTGAAGGCACAAAGTGCCTTTAATGTTTTTTAGTTTCTGACTCCCACAGGAGCCTGGTTTTAGTATCAAGGCCCTCCCTACAGAGTGTTGGAAAGCAGAGTCCAACTGAAATGGATAATTTCCAGTGTAACAGCCTCACAGCAGTTCACACGGGACCCCCAGTCCCAGCACAAGGAATCTAGGGATCTGCCTCTTGTGTAAAACAGCAAGAACCAGGGCAGTCTTCCCACATTCAAGTCTTTCTGTAGCTCAAGTTAGCACATTTAAGCTCTTGGCAGACAGAATGATCAGGCTTTGCTGATAATAATAAGAGCTACTCTAGCATTGTTTTGGGACCAGACACTCAAGCAGGTATTTATAGATGATAAAAGAGCAGCAACAAAAAAAAGGAAGGAAAAATGGAACTGACTTAGTGCGTGAGTGATATTTTTTATTTTATATTATACCTCTGCAAAGTGATCTCAGGAGCTAACAACTCACATTCTGTTCTCCAAACATCCGACTTCATCAAGAAGTTTTAAGGGCGTTGTAATCACTTCATTCACAGCTGTGGATTAAGAACAAAAGCTATACATAAAGATCCGGGTCTTTAAAGTCCTCAGTGACTGCTGGTGCAGTAACCCTTTCTATATTCTTTTTATGTAGGAAGCAAACACTGGTCCTGTTTAATGACAAAGAATCACATGGAGACAGTCCTGTCTTCAAGACTAGCTCTCACGCCTTGGGTCTCCAGGCACTGGCCAGGTCCCTGTGAGTAACTCAGAGCAAGGCCTGTGTTGCTGTAAACTGAAGTCAACAAAGTAGCCTTCCAGAGACTGATCTGGAGCAAGGATTGCTGAGGAAGTAGCTGAACTCCAGGGCACTTTGCCTGAGCTGTACAGTCATGCAGTGGCTCCTGCTATTTCACCTCACCTTCCCGACAGCTCTGCTACCCATTGGGTATATTGGGGTATATTGCCTCCCGCACTCTGACCAGTTCAATCAGTTCTTGAGCTATGACCCCAAGACTTACTGTATTATATGGAGATTAACTTTGTATTGCAGGCATCACTTTGTGAGCTGTTAACCTGCTTTGGAAAAAAAAGAAATATTGCAATAATGAAATACTGTTATAAGGCTGAAATCAGCCTTCCACCTTACCGCTCTGCTTTGGGTGTGAATTCAGGCTCCTTCACACCTAGCCTGAGTGTCTCCATATTTAAATCCTTCTCATGGTATAGACTTTAATGCTGTCCATCACCTTTTCTGAGAAAATGGGTTACTCTGAGGTGAACAGCCATTCATTTGCACTATTGAATCTGTTTTTCTTGTCATCAGGACAGAGGGATAAAGCAGGGGGAGGGTAGTGAATGAGTCCCTATGTCTGAGGTTGGACATCCCCAGGACTTTTCCAACTGCCAGCAGTTTAGGAATCAAGAAAAGCAAAACTCACATGGTTGTTTGTTGTGGTTTGGGGTTTGGTTTTTTTTTCTCCCACAATATTAAAAACTTTGGCTCTTCGGGATCTAATCCGGTGTCCTTGTCTGTCCCTATGCCAGGGATGCGTGTCCCCCGACAGCTGCGGAAAGGGGACGGACGGTGACTGCCCGCGGCGCCCTGGGACCTTCCTCTCTTGCAGGGAGGTTCTTCAGCCTTTTCCACTAGATGGCATCTCCGTCCTGCTAACGTCTCCGACTCCCGTGGCGTTATCTAATCCTCCTGGCTTTACATGCTCATAGAACATAATTCTAGCATTTAGCAATTAAAGACGGGCCAACATTTCATTAACCTATGTCAATTTCCACTCCAGAATAACTTATAAAAAAGTGGCTCAGACTAGAGACCTCGGAGCACCTTCCTTGCAAACATCCCTTCAAAACAAAGGTTTTGTTGTAAATGATCTGGTGACAGAGTTTGTTCTCTCAGTACTTCAGCACATTTATTTCCAGATGTGCTTGCTGATTGGGGCAATATTTTCAGTTCTGATGGCAAACTGTTGAGATGTGTCATACTTATGGCTTAATCTGCTCCTTGAATCCTGTGTTCAGTTCTGGGTCCCTCACCACAAGAAGGATGTTGAGGCTCTGGAGCGAGTCCAGAGAAGAGCAACAAAGCTGGTGAAGGGGCTGGAGAACAAGTCTTATGAGGAACGACTGAGAGAGCTGGGGTTGTTTAGCCTGGAGAAGTGGAGGCTGAGGGAAGAACTCATTGCTTTCTACAATTACCTGAAAGGAGGTTGTAGAGAGGAGGGATCTGACCTCTTCTCCCAAGTGACAGGGGACAGGATGAGACAGAATGGCCTCAAACTCTGTCAGGGGAGGTTCAGGCTNAACCTGTGCTGTCTGAGATCTGTAATAAATGGCCAAACTGATGTGAGCAACCAGGGTAGCTGAAACTGTATCTGCTACAACTAGTCTGTTTACTGCACCACGAATACTAAGGAGCCTTGCTTTAATTAATTGGGTTTGTCAAAGTACCTGCAACTCTGCTGCTCTGCTGCAACTGAGGTACAGCATTACCCTGGAGCAAAAGGAATGTTTCAATGAATGCTCTTAGGGAAACCAAAACAGCATGCACCTAACCCTCTCCTCGACCAATGAAGTACACCTACACTAAGAGAAGAGAAGCTGATGAAAAAAAAAACGTAACTAGATTCATTAAAATTACCTGTCAAGGCAGAAAACCACAAATATATAGAAACAAAGCCCCAGTGCTGCCACATGGAACTACTGTTAACAGCAGTCCTTCTCAGCAGAGTCAAGGGGTGCTAAAGTGACATTATATATATATGTGTGTGTGTATATATATATACACACACACCTCTCTCTATATATATATTTGCATATACACATATATATGTGTGTATATACATATACATATCCATATCGCTATCCCATTCTAGTCAATGTATTTTGGTGCAAGTCCTAAATTAATCAACCTAGTTCAATCCCTGTACAAGTGAGAGAACAGAATTTCTGAACTTTTGTGATGCAAATGCACCAAAAGAAACATCAGGCATCAGCCCAATAGCTGGCTAAAGACAGACAGATTTCCATCTAGGGAATTCACCTGTTTCTGCAGCACTTTCCTGGAATCACTGTAGCTACTGTAATTGGGAAAATGTGTCAGGGAGTAGATTAGCTTTATGGAAGATACCTTTAAGGTGTATATGGTGATAAAAAGTTTATTATTCATAGCCTTAGAGATAAGTTAGACCCAGACAGACCAATTACCCCTAATAAACTGAACTCAAGGAATAATGTAGAAGCCATCATAATGTTAATTGAACAAGAGTTTAAGCTATAACTTTACTCACCACTACTGCATGACATAATTGAGAACTAGCTGGAAGGGCAAAGAAGAAATACAGATGCAAAAATACAACACTGTGGTCATGGTCGGGTGGGCACAGGTTATAATGTATTTAATTGAAATTTTGAATAAATGTCATTTGATATCACGGCGTTTCCATTGCTTTAACCATTGTGTACTACACAAGAATCCTGGTATCCCAGACTTCTTTTTTCTTGGAGATTGCAATGACAGTGACAGTAAAAATATTGTGATAAGGAGCAAATGGTATCTAAACCTCAGGTACCAAGTGACAGCCTAGTGAAGCACTGTGGATTGCTGAAACATCAGTCTGGAAGCCTCAGGGCTTATGTTTAAGTTTCTCATGTGCCTCTGGCAGATCCTTTCCCTTCAGGCAGCTCTTTGTATGCATCTATTCTGTGGTTTCCTCCAGCACTTGGGATATACAGAACATCCCAGTACTTAAGTATGACCCTCACCTAACCAGAACCTCTCTCACAAGTAAGGGTGTGCTCCTGCAGTTTTATCAGTCATGAGGCAACTGCAATTTCAAGTGCTGAGGGGTCAAAGCTCATGCAGCAACAAGTCATTTTTAAGTTGCAGTCATAGGGCCACAACAGGTATGGAGCATGTTGTTATTCCTTCTCACAGGCTCACATTCCCTGAGGAGAAGATTTTTCTCTCAGCTTAATTTGAAGTTTTTTTCATCAATTTTACTTCCACTAGCAGGGATTAGGTGTGAAGAGGAAAATACATCCACTGAGTTTACTATCTTGAGGGGCTATCTGAATTTGAAATCCTAGCAAGTCTACTCTGCTAATATATCATTAACATCGTTGTCCAAAGAACATCTGCTTTAAAAAAAATGGTTTATTCTGTATGGCTGTTTATTATTATGATAATGCTGATTAGATACAGTTAAAAGCATAAGGACTTATTCATTCATGTGTGTATTTCTTCTAAATAAACAATATGTCACGAGATTTCAGGTATGTTCCTGAAATTATACCCCAAGCCCACCGTAATTGGTTTGACTTTTTACTTGAGCAGTCAATTCCTTTGAAAAATTAGAATTATAATGAAGGAAAATGTCACCATCTGCCTGAAACTGATGCACAGAGTGAAATGCTTAAAAAATGCATATTATTCCCAAAAGTAGTTTATCATTTTGACCCAAAGATAAAGAAAAACTACTATGAACACAGTATTATACTAGTTACAAAGTCCGTGCACTCAGAGGCTTTGAAATTTTTTTGTTTCTTCTAGACACTTGACAGCACCTGTTGATGTCAGCTCCAACAGGAAAGCACTTCAGGTTGAGCAAGGAACAGATAAATCAGAAAAGGCAAAACAGAACACGGGGAGCCTGAAACTCCTAACTCTTAGCACAATGCTGATGTTGCCCCTGGAGCACTTCTTTGTGCAAGTAAGGTCTGCATGCAGCCTACCATGGGACAATTTGTGTGGCCCACTCTGCCCAAACAAAATGCAAAACTGAGGTGGTACTTTTGCAATGAATTCGTGCGTGTATTTAGGGAAAAGCAAGTTCTGATCAAATAAGAAAAGATAAGAGCACTTCATAACTCTCCTGCCTTGTCTTCCCTTTTCATTGCAGTAGGCTTTGTGCTTTCCCTTTCTTCCCCTCTTCTTTTGATTACAGTCTAGCTGAAATAATAAACCTCTGTGTTGGAAAGCACTGGTAGGATTTTTATGTCCTGTCCCTAGTGAGAGAACATGTTGCCAAAGTTATAAAACATTATGTGGGAACATTTCGGTGAAGCCCATGACCATCTTCCTGTTAATTCTTAGGATCACCTGCAATTTCTTCAACATGCCAGAGCTCTGTATCTCTGAGTATAGAGGATATTTCTAAGGATAATGCCCTAGAAAACAGTTTCCTTTCAAGATGTGATTTCATTAGGAGGAACAGTCACTGTTCTTGTTGCAAGATACACAGCTGGGAACTGTACCATGAGAAGTCATACTCAGCTTTACCACATGTCATCACTGCATGTTGTGATCAGTCCTTTAGTTTTACTACCTTGTCAGCAGTATCAAAGCTTGACAAGAAGCAAGTAACTTCAGGGCTGTCTGGAATGTCTTGTTTCCACAGGGGCTCTGCTTGAATTTCTTCCCTCTGTTTACTTTCACATTTTTTGCAATTAGAGCTAAATACATACACAGAAAGGATTTTAAAAAAAGAAGAAAAAATAAAGCAGAGATTACTATTTTGTCACTCAAATTCCTCCCTGCCCACAAATCCCACTTCAAAATAGAGACAACACCATGACTCCCGAGAACTGTAACAATCCTAAATAGCATATGATATTCATAAAACTTACAGAGTTTTACAGATGGGGTAAATTCAATCCTGAGTGTTTTATACATGAAGAAAGTATGGAAGAGAAATAACTTACCCAAGAACATACAGCAAGCAAACAGCAGGACTGAGACTAGGACACAGATACCTCATGGCACCACCAACCCAGTTGTCCTAGTAATGCATTGTCCTTCCACAGAGGTCCTATTGAGTTCCAACCACTTTCAGAACCCAGAGATGGTGCAAGGAAATTGTTATAAGTTATCACTGCATGAGCATTTTCACTCTGATAACAAATTTCCACTTAATCATTACTCTCTAGTCCTTCGTCCTTTGCATCCATTTCTTCATAGCTCTGTTTCTGATTTCTGTCACAGTGGTCATAGTTTGTATTAGTGCACATCTGTCATCCAGCAGGAACTCTGCCACTAATTATATAATTCACAAATCAAGTCTTTGGACTCTTCCCAGAAGCAAGGAAGCTGAGAGAGGTCCCGCCCAGAAGGTGGGAAGGGTTGTTTGGGACAAAAGGGTATGTAGCAACCTCCACTCTGCCCAAAGGAGACTCCCTCAGATGGGCTGAATGGCCCATGGTGACCCCAAGGTATCACTGGAAGCCATATGGCAGAGAATGAACAGTACCAAGTAAGAGACTATCAGGCCCATAATATTTTTTCGTGCAGTGTTATAGCTGAATCTGCAGGAAGCTGGTCTTTGCCACCTCTCAGAGCTGAAACTCAGCCCTGAGAGAATTGTGCCCTTTTGATTGTATGCTTGCCTTGCACTGTCTTCGTTTGCTGCTTTCCTGCCAAGATGCTGAATTGCTTTAATCACATGTGTAACAGAGACTATGGATATCCTCCCAGAGCTCTCTGGGCTTGTCCTGCCCTAGAGCAATCACCTACAATCACAGCAGTCAGGCACTTTAGAGGCAGAACTGGGAATACATGGCTTTTTCTTGGCAGTTTGTTAAGGGAATAAGGGAGCAGGCATGGAGGAGAGAGCAGGACTGCACAGCTCAGAAGGAAGCAGCAGAAGAAAAGAAGATGCTCACCTGTCATTTTCCTGGGCAGAAATTTTAAGAGGCTGAGAAGAGTAAAGGAGCCCAAGCTCTGGATTCAAAGCCAGTTCAGACTGCTTACAGCAGCACAAATGTCTCTTTACAATCAAGGGAGTGGCAGAAGCTAATACAGAGTATCTAAACTCCATGAGAATAAGGAAAGTTGTTCTGGCTTCTGTCTAGGCTGCATCACATCCCAATCTGCCTTCTAAATGGGGCCTACAGGACTAGGGCTGCATGTTGCATGGGAGGCTGTTAGCATTTATTCCACCTTTCAACCCTACTGCTGTGCCTGTATGTGGCCACTTAAGGTAGAGTTGAAGCAGAACTGACCGTATTAGAAATTAGGCAGGTTTTCCTTCAAATTTACATTGAGAGATGCAAGTTAGCTCAGTCAAGTACTGCAAGCCTTCACCGCTCACATCATTCTCTTTCTCATTTCTTCCTCAGCTTCTAAAATATATCTCCTGTCTCTTTTTCTCATCACTTCTTTGAGAAGCTCCATCTCTTTCCTACAATGAGCTTAATATTACTTGGGACAGATCTAAGAATCCTGCTATTTCCCTCCACTTTCTCATTCAATCTAAAATCATAGGTGTTGTAAAAGGTGATCCTTACCTGAACTGTGAGTTGGGCTGAGAATCAGGTTGTCCATCAGGAACTGAACTGTCCCCAGATACATGGTGGAAACAGTTTAGGGTTTGCCATTGTCTTTGCACTGTCATGCAGAGCTTTGCATAGCTCAGGTTGGCAAATAATAAACAAAAATAACAAAATTAATTAACAAGGCTATCTCTGAAGTTGGTTCTTGAGATGTTGAGATTATTTTATTTTCAGAAAAAGGATTGATAGCAATTAAGTACAAAATTTTAAAAAAAACCAAGAGCAGTTTACAGAAGGGAATTCTTCTGTCTCACAAACATGACCTTACAAGCACAAGGGATTTGCTCTGTTAAAAATGAGATTTGATCCCTAGATTACTACAATAAAAATCTTAACATGCACAACTGCAAAGTGGTGTAACCATATACAGATCCTGAGAAAGGGAGTTGTAGGGGTTTAAGTTTCTTTAAGTTATTTGGCAGACTGAAATAGGTTTGGCAAGAGGAGTCTTAGAGGCTTTGCAGAGCTTCTGGGGATGAAAGTGGGGAAATCTTAACAAATGGAAGAGGAGGCAAGACCAAACCCATCAGTTACACAGGAACATTGGAAAGGTATTTTACAGGCAGAAAAATCACCTGTTGTGGCTGTTGACCTTGTCCAGCTGCCTGCTACCTACCTAGCTGCACTCCCACCCCCTTTCCTTGTTCGCTGCCCTTGGTGCTGCAGGATTGCTTCTCACACCTTTTTTTTAACTTCCTTCTTTCTCATACAAAATGCAACACCGTGTTCCCTACCCTTTCTTAAATGTGTTTTTGCAGAGGTGCCACTAGCTTGTCTGATGGGCTTGGCTTTAGCCAGTGATGAGTCAGTTTTGGAGCCACTTGGAATTGGCTGTGTCTGACACAGAGCTGTCCCGGCCTCTTCTCGCAGAGGCTTTTCCTGCAGCCCTCCCTCATTATCAGAACTTAATATGCAAAGCAAATACACCTGTAAACTCTGCAAATCTTCAAGATAGTCAGCAAAAATTAAATGGATCTTCAATGTTGACTATGATAGATCTGTTTTCTTCTACATACATCTTGTATCATATCTCTGGCGGAGCTGGAGGATGTGCTGACCAAACCCCTTTACATCATCTTCCAAGAGTCCTGGAAGATTGGGGAGGTTCCACTGGACTGGAGGCTGGCTGATGTTGTGCCCATCTACAAGAAGGGTC
>WAAB01025403.1:616910-647615 GCA_013389865.1 Piaya cayana
CAGGGGACAGGACAAGGGGGAATGGCCTCAAGCTCCACCAGGGGAGATTTAGTCTAGACATTAGTAAAAATTTTTCACAGAAATGGTCACTGGGCACTGGCAGAGGCTGCCCAGTGAGGTGGTTGATTCACCTTCCCTGGAGGTGTTTAAGGCACGGGTGGACAAGGTGCTGAGGGGCATGGTTTAGTGTTTGATAGGAATGGTTGGAATCGATGATCCAGTGGGTCTCTTCCAACCTGATTGTTCTATGATTCTATGATTCTACGATTCTCAAAGTCCTCTTTCAGAGAAACAAATCCTTCAGTTATTCTGCTAACTGACGCTCAAGTGTAGTTATTCCAGCATCCCTGCCCAATGCCAAGGTGCAGTATATTACCCTTCAGCAGTTATCCAAGAAACCGGTTCTGTGTTAACAGGAAGAAGATTTGGATTGCAGTGCTTTTCAGGGTCTGTGTTTGTGTGTGCTTGTCCACATTCACATGTGCCGAGAGTATCTGAACCCTTGGGGAGATAATCCCTAAAACTGAGGGATACTCTGCCATGAAACAGAACAGATCGCTGGACATGGTGGCAACTCTCCAAGTCCAACCATGTGAGAGATGCTGTAGTGGAATTGCTGCTCAGACTACTGATATACAAGCTGCTCCCATGTTCAAGTAAAATGAACTCAGAGTTCATTTTAAGGGCAACTAGCTTCATCAAGCAAGCAATGTACAATAAAGCAAAAAGAGGAAGTGCAGTCAAAAGTAATTTTCCCTCATGTTCTGCAATCTTTTTCTGATCCACTGAAATTTATTGACCCAAATTGTACATAAGCATGGACAAGTCCCTGAGGGTGTTATCCTGCACAGTCTCCTATAGATGGATCATTGATCAAACAATCAGTGATGATTAGGCACGATTTTTTTACAAGCACGTCACTCAACTCAGATGCCAATGTGAAAACCATGCAACATAAAATGAAATGCTGCAGTTATGTGGGATTTGGTAAAACATACAGGCAAATGAATGTGCTTCAGGAGGGGGAGTTGCTTTTGAAAAATGTGGACTTTCAAACTCTCCCTGGTTTTAGCAGCCTTTTCCAGTACAGCAGAGCCCAATACTTGCCTCTGTCTGAACAGCAAAGTGGGACTAGAATGGCTGGAGAAGAAAGGAGTGGATTGTCCAAAGATCACCTACCTTCTTAGCTGCATTGCGTCAACCTGGCAGCCTGTGCCACTGGTTGTTTTCTGCTAGCCCCACCTCTGCTCTGTCCCCTGTGTTTAGAAAGGGGGAAAGGTGAATAGGGTTATGTTAGTACTGAACTCTCATTTCAGTCAAGTGTGGCTTTCTGTAAACAGCATATAATTACCAGGTTCTAAGCCAGATAACTCTGAAATAACTTGTGTCTATGTTCTCAGCCTGGGCCAGAAGTCTTGGATGCAGTGTAAAAGATTTTAGGAGGAAATGAAGTGATTCCCTAGACAAAAGATTTGGATTTGGAGAGCTTAAGGAAATTCAGGATTACAATTGTTTCTTACTTTTTCCTTCTCGCAAGTTCCAAGAAAGGAAGGAGGCTAATTTGGGGTGAAGGGAGAACTTTATAGAACTATTTAAAGAAATATGCATAATCATCTGAAAATTAGCACAATTAAATTTTAGTATTGCAGCCTTCCATGGTTGTTATCTTTCATTGGCCCCATTTCAAATTTGCCAGTTTTCCCTGTGGAGAGTGTGTTTTTTAATTCCTACATTCTCTGTACAAAAAAGCCCCTAAACCTACAAATCCAAACAACTCTTGAGTAGAAGAAAACTCCAAAATCAAGTTAGGAACATTCTGCTCTTCCACAAGCCCCAGACTAAAACTCCTGCAATTGCTGCTGTGACAAATGAAGTAGGGGTTTCTCAAACATAGCTTGTTTTCTGTACACAGGTAAGCCTGTTTTCCCAGAAAGTCTAGGCTTACTGACTCTCGTTACCCTGGAAAATTGTTACTATTCCTGGAAAACTAAAGATATGTCCACAAATGGGAAATAACACAGAAATTCATAGAGTCTAGTAAAGAGAATTAAAAATTTAGTATTTTAGCTGGCTATAAATACAAAGTGAGGAGGAGTGGCAGAAAAACTTATCTCTCAACTTTTTAAAATAAGATTTCAAACAGCAGCTGAGCAAAGAGGAGTTACTATCAACGTTATCCTAGAACTTGGTGTATCTTCCTTCTACCCCCAACTCATACAGAGGAAAAGTTCCAGTCTACTTGAAATTAAAACTGGGTCCTTCCAACCTTTGTCTGATAGTGCTTTCAGGATAATGCTCCATTTGTCACAACCCTAGACTAGCTTGGACCTTGCTCCAGGGTGCTACTTTACATAGTTAAAGGGACAAAAGGGACAAGAGCTCTTGGGCCAATAAGAAATAGCTCTAGTATAAACTCCAGTTTCAAGGCTAGGAAATACACCTGCACAAATCACAGCTGGGCACAAACAAGTCTCAGAATATAAACCGTCCTATACAGTCAGCCTGTAGTATCTCACCTAGCAGTGTCTATAATCAACTAGATTCCTTCTCTGGTTATTAGACAGGTAGAAATAGATTTAGAGTGAGATTCATTTAACCTGTTCTTCATTTAAAGATGCAAAGAAATCCCACTGGCAATGTTGATTTCTCTCTCATGGAAGAAACCCTGGTAATTGCCTTACATGAGATATCTACCTTGCAATTTCACAAGGAAAATCTCACCGACAATAACGACCTTAAGAAGCCTCACAGAAAATCTCCCCTCTTCTAGGATCCCCAAGTATAATTAAAACCATTCCCTGTGGTTGTGGGAACAAACCTGCAGAAAAAGATAGTCAAGAGGCACAGCTTATGGATGTTTGCAAACCATTCACATACCATAACCAACTCAATTAAATAAGTGTGTGAGCCCTTGGACTGACAATGCAGACTTTCATTAAGGACTTGTTCAAACAAGAAGACTTCTGTGAAATTGATATGGAGCGAAGAACAGAAGCTATATACAGAAACTATCTCCACATAGGCAGCTTTTCCATTTTCCTACATTTTTGAACATTTAAAAGATGGATATATTCTAAGTCCTCATGTCTTGCATTCCCTGGGGACTATGGACACATTTTCTACTAGTTTTCAGGGGAAAAAACATGAAGACACTTGAGTCAATTTCACATATCAGTTGATGTTCGCTTGACTTGGTGTACAGCTGCCAAGTCTCAACTTCTTAGCATAGATGTAGGAAAAAATGAAAGTTGTTGTAGACTAAGGTTATATTCCTGCTGACCTTAAAGCTGCTTGATTGTGGGATGTTTCCATCAGTGTCATAGTTACTTGCTAACCTCCAAGTCTCTTTTCTGAAAGATCTGGGGTTTTTTTAGCTGTGTGACTGTTTTGTGTAATCAAAGAAGTTTAAAGAAGCAAGAGGGCATCATAGTGCTGGCTCAGAGTTTCTGTGGAAGGTGGGTGCAAAAGGTTAAGACTCCCCTAAATCCACAGTCTTCTGGAGGTTCCAAAACAAGCATGGCACAGGATCAGATTTATCCAGGGGACAGGCTCTAGTCTCAGTGCTAATGTATGATTTGCAAAAGATATTCTAGGATGGACAGACCTTAAACCTACATGCTAGAAATCCAGAAAGTTGGGGGGTTTTGTCTTGAGCAGACAGCTAAAATATCAATTTATTTATTTCACTTCCTAAACAGAAAGACCACAGCAGGACTGAGTAGTTTGCTTAAAAGCAGCCTGATTCACCCAGATGAAAAAGATCTGTGGAAGAACAGCATAGTACACAGCACAGCAAGCAGATAACATATAGAGACACAGCTTTTATTGATGAACGACAACTCACTTCAGCAAGCCTCAGTGACAGAAAGAGATATCTCCTCTTACACAAGAGCTGTGAACAGAGGAATGATCTCTTCAAGGTTCAGCACCTTAACAACAATGTTAACCACTTCGCAGCTGGCAGCATGATAATTAAAGACTGAAGGCTTCTCCAAGCAAGGGACTGATCTTGGAAGATAAAACATAATAAGGAAACAGCTAGCCTAAACTGGCTCCTGCAGCCATCAGCAGAGTAGGTCAACAGCAGAGATGTGCTGCTGCCAGTGTCAGAAAGAAACCTGACTTATTTCCCCTTAAAATCAAGCTGTGAAAGAAGGCAGAGGGCCTGGGCAATGAGGAATGCCAAGTTCAGTGGATGTGGCAGATTTTTTATGAACTCTGTTCAGTCCATTCGAAATTGTACTCCCTTTTTCTAACCAAGAAACCAAGAGGGAGAAAACGTCATGCTCTCCTACAACAAAGCCAAGTAGAACCAAGCCATGAGTGCTCTTTTAAACTGAAAGCTAGATGAAAACTGAACACGTTTTCTCTGAAGTATCTTCATTGCATGAACTGGAAAACAGTCAGGATTTCTAAAAGTTACGATTGTGGATAGTTTAGCCAAAACTGGTAGTTGAAAGACAAATTACCATGAATAAACAAACGTTTCCAGACTAGCTTATCCGAGGAAGCTGATGAATAAGATGAACATCAGAGCAAAGCTAATAAAGGAAATGTGAAATTGAGTCTTTAATGGAGGATTTGCACAGGAGTTGTATGACACATCCGCAAAACTTAAGAAATCCATTAACTTGATACTGTGTGTCTGCACAATTGCAAATTTCTCCCAAAGCAGACTGACATTTATAAAGAAAACAGTGTCCCACCTAAGAATGTAGATTCAAGTGCCACAGTAATTCAGCATTTCTTATACACTGTCAAATAATTTTGTATGCCTACTCGCTCTTTTTAAATGAAGGAAGCAAAGCAATAAATGTATTATCAATTTGGTAACTAAAGTGATCTGATTTTCCTTGTGTGACCCAGTATTCAACTTTTGTGGAAGTTTCATCATACATAAATGGATTTAATACTTACAGCCCTTGTGCTGACAATCTGCTTACATCAGCACAGAAGTATATGTACCTGTCTGACTACTATAGCCACTACAGCTACACAAGCGCGTTTACCTCCCAGGGCTGCACCATTTTCACTGTATTTTTATGAAACAAATATCTATGTATAGAAAAAAAACACATTAATAATGCATAAAGAACTATCGTTAGGGTGTAGCTAAACTGAGTAGTCAAAGCTAACAGGAGCAAGCATTAAAGGATAACATAAATTTGGAACTGTAAAAGCTACACCACTGTTTCATTTTTATAGCATTCAAATAATCTTTTCTTTCTACAAACTTCACTAGCGAGTCTGTTTTTTCCACTCTCCAGTTTTTGTACAGCCTCCTGCACCATCTGAGAAGTTCCTGGTCTCCCCTGGAATCACTTTTTTGAGTTCCTTCATTCTTCCTTATATCTAGGTACTCCAGAAAGCCATGCAAAGTGCTTTTATTCATGAAGAGGGGCAGGAAGTTCTAAAACCAGCAATTAAACAAAATCAAAACCTACAATTTCAAAACAGGCAGGAAGCAAAGCCAGAAAAACAGTCTCAAGAGCAGAGGAGGCCCAGTCTTACAGTAGCACCGTTGCAGTCTCGTTACCTATCTGAGATAATCAAGCAAACCCTCAATTATAACATGGAAATACACATGGTGATGTACAGCATTTATGCAGTTGACTTTTGAAGTATCAGACATGAGTTCTAAATGTTAATAACACCTTCCTGTAGATTACTATGTCTTCTTTTGCTGATGTTTTTAAATTTGGCTTGTCTTAAACATTGGAGTGCATTTACCTGCATATTCTGGGTTTTTTTCATGGTTTTCAAACACACTTCTACTTTCATTATTGTATTCTTTCTTTAGAAGTGTGCTGCTTTACTATACCCCTGCATTACAAAAGAACAGCTGTTTCTACTGTAACATGCTACTCAATCTTTATTTCAAGGCAAACAGGTATATACATTTATGCTGTTATTCATTGTCCAAGAAGCCATTTAATTAGAGACAAACCCACACAAAAGATCAGCTGGGTACCATGATATATCATACAAATTACTTCTTCAGGGACATTGCCATGTTTGCTGTGGTGCCAAGTGACTGGGCAATTACACCTTCATGGGCAGATGGACAGATGGTGTCTTCTTAGCAAATATACAGGGATCCTAAGTGTATGCCTAAATCCATGTTTTTCAGTCATCCTCATGGACTTAATGTTTTTACTCTGACCTTCATCAAAAGAAAACCCATGGGTTCTTCAAGCCAAGCCACTTAGGCATGGGGAAGTCTGGGCCAAGCAGGGATTGCAGCTGAACCCATAAAAACAGCCTGTAATAGATGTCAGGAATCACAGAGGTCTCAGGAGTTAAACCTCAAATTGCCCAAGGCAATATAAATGTAGTCCAAATGGATGTAAAAGGTGCATGTCAAAGATTGGTATGGCTTTCAGTGGCAAACATGGAGCCAGAAACTGCTTGGATCTGGCAAAATGAACTCCTTCTTCTCTCTGTCTCTTTAAACTTCCTCCACACAGCTGTGAACAGCTAGGTGAGAAGGAGGATGGGCAGCACACGTGTGTTGGCACTATCTAGAGCAGGCACGCTTTCCCTAGGGAAGCAAAGCCAGCTGAGCTCAGGTTAGAGCAATCTCCAGGCTACTGCAACCAGACACAAATCCTTCATTATTGGCTTCCTGGCAACCTCAGCCCCAGCAGACCTTGGCTGCAGCAGAGACTCTGACCCCAAATTCCCTGCAATTCCCAAAGCGTTCCTGTGTTTAAAAAGTTTCAGGTCTCATTTTCCACTGTTAAACCTTTCTCACAGAATTAATTACTGTCTAAGACAAAGGGAAGTGTACTTCACTACTTTTTGCTAACCAAAAGCTGCTATTTCTTTCAAATACTGTTACAAAGGAAACATAAGTCTGTCGTGATCAATGAAACTCATACTGCCTGTACTATGATAGAGTCAGCCATGAGAAAACCACCAAACAAAATCTGAAGACTGATAGTACCTGTGAACACTGATTTGTTTTCCTGGTGGTGTAATATCCGAGACAGAGCTAGCAGCAGAGAATTGCAAGAAAGGTACTTAAGAGATGAAAATGAACTAGTCCAAGCCTCCATGACAGGTAATAGCTATGCTCAGTAAACATTTCAGACATTTCAGATAAATGATGGAATGAAAGCAAGTCAAATACTGCAGCAACATGATCTCTTCTTTCCTCAGTATGGGATGCCTACCATTTTTATCCTAAACTCACAGGTTCCTCAGCAGCACACAGTATAGTTCTCCCTGTTCATCCATGTGGACAAGCAACCATTATTGACAATTAGCATCTCTCTTGATGAAGGCAAATTAAATGCTGTGAAAAATCCAAATGCCATGTTAAAAAAAATTTAAAAAGGAAGAAAGGAAAGAAAATGCTTACTGGCTAAGATAGCATGCATGTCATTTAGGCATTTTGTAATTACAAAGCCACCTGGGTTTTGCTTTCTGACTTATTCAACAAAAGACTATTAAATGAGGCTCCAGGTGAAATACAGTGGTGATTAATGCAGTGTCCCACTGTGACAAAGCGTGGTACCATAGGGAGGTAAGGAATTAGTAGACAGCAGCCACATTCACAATACTAACATCCAAATTTGAAAATAGGATTTCTCCGATTCATAGACACGGTGCTCAAAAAAAACCGGTTGACAGCCTACACCTTCGGCCACTTTACAGTTCTCTATCATGCAGGGAAAACAAAAAAGTAGTATGGATATGTCACCAGTACATCTGGATAATGCTCATCATCATAGTTTCTGAGCAGCTTTCTAGTGTTAGATCAAATGTTAGGATGAAATGTGCAGAGAGGAAAGAAGAGCAATGGGAGCCAGCTGTGCTTGAAAGAGAAGAGAGTGCAGCAGCAGCCAGCCTAAGCATTCAGCCCTCCTCAGCAGTATCACCAGATGGGCTTCACTTGCAAGGTCCCAGAGGCTGAAAGGCAGAGGGGAAGGCATCACAGGGAAGGCACCCATGTTTCTTATGCATCAGGAAGAGGATGTGACACACATGTGAAGCCAGGGGACTGGTGACTTCCAAGGCAGTTTCTTTAAACGCAGGTCCTGCAAGGAAATGCAAGTGTGCAGGTAGTCAACAGGGNACAAAGCCACCTGGGTTTTGCTTTCTGACTTATTCAACAAAAGACTATTAAATGAGGCTCCAGGTGAAATACAGTGGTGATTAATGCAGTGTCCCACTGTGACAAAGCGTGGTACCATAGGGAGGTAAGGAATTAGTAGACAGCAGCCACATTCACAATACTAACATCCAAATTTGAAAATAGGATTTCTCCGATTCATAGACATGGTGCTCCAAAAAAAACAGTTGACAGCCTACACCTTTGGCCCATTTACAGTTCTCTATCATTCAGGGAAAACAAAAAAGTAGCATGGATATGTCGCCAGCACATCTGGATAATGCTCATATTCATAGTTTCTGTGCAGCTTTCTAATGTTAGATCAAATGTTAGGATGAAATGTGCAGAGAGGAAAGAAGAGCAATGGGAGCCAGCTGTGCTTGAAAGAGAAGAGAGTGCAGCAGCAGCCAGCCTAAGCATTCAGCCCTCCTCAGCAGTATCACCAGATGGGCTTCACTTGCAAGGTCCCAGAGGCTGAAAGGCAGAGGGGAAGGCATCACAGGGAAGGCACCCATGTTTCTTATGCATCAGGAAGAGGATGTGACACACATGTGAAGCCAGGGGACTGGTGACTTCCAAGGCAGTTTCTTTAAACGCAGGTCCTGCAAGGAAATGCAAGTGTGCAGGTAGTCAACAGGGCCATGGTTTCCCCTTCCGCTGGGGATGGCTGGCCAAACAGGTCCTCCTGTCATACTAGGACCTGCAGAGAAACAGCATCCCCTCTCCTAGAAATGTGTGAGCTGGCACCACAGCAGAGAACAGAGAGATGTAGATGATCCTCAAAAGATCACAGATCACTGTCTGACAGTATGCCCCTGGCCAGAAATCTGTTAGATGTTATTCCTGCCCTCAGTTCAGGACTCCATTTGCAGACCTTCTCTAGACTTCTGCTGTTTTGTCTTGTTTAATCCCAGCTGAACATCTTTGCAGTTCACAGAGAATAAAGGTTACCTTTGTCCTAATGGACAAACTTGTCTCCTATGCAATGTGCACCATAGGTTCGAGACAGAATGACAAAAGGCATCCTGAAACTCAGGACGTGAAGGTTGCCATGAGCAGCAAAGAAGTGGTGAGAAACAGACAAATACAAAGGTTAGTGCACTGTGTAAGCTGCTTAACTACTTTGAGCACTGGTGCATACCATCCAGGAGTGCTTATGCACTCAGAAGCTGCTGTTTTGAAGAATATAGTTTTTTTTCCTCTTAACCATGCCTATACATTGAATATGCTGTAGCTAATCAGCAAGTCCACTTTAGATTTCAGGCAGTGCTAGCACTCTGATTTTCACAGGTCATGTTTCTGTAGGAAACAGCAGAAGCACTCTTGCAGATAGACTCCAACCTTGGAAGGAAGTTTGGCTGCGTATGTGTGTGCTCAGCAGTGTGAGGACACAGGTATCAGATCACTGGCAGTGAAAGACTGTGTCCTGTACCACAAACACCGCAGAGAACACAAGCTGCCCAGTTTCCACAGAGCCACTGCGCACTCTGCAGGCTGGATCTGCCCATCAAAATAGCGGCATCCTCTGAATATGGTAACATAACCGAGACAATGGTGTTGAGGAGTGGTCAGTTTCACAGACTGCTTCTTTACCTACACCTAGAAAAGTGTGGCCTTTGTAACTGGAAGAAAAGACAGGTATCAGACACCAGTGCCCTATGTCCCTCTTCTGAGGAACCGTCCTCTCTGTTATCCTGCCCTCTAAAGGAAGGAGCTCAGATGCATGGGAGACTTCAGGACTGTGCATGCAGCTCTGCTACGGGGCAGAGCAAAGCAAAAGTCCTTGAATACAACCACCACCCTCTCACCAAATGCTCCTTCCCTCCTGCCCAATTATTCCTGTCCCTGCTCCTTTCCTGTGTGGGCTCTATCCAGCTCGTTCTGCCCTCAGCTAGCCCAGGCAGCATTTCCATTTTCTATAGATGAGAGGGTAGGTAGGTGCCCTTATTGATCTCTTCTCCTACAGATTTGTCAATACTATGTAGGCTTGCAAGGGCCAAAGTAACTTCCAGCAATCTGCACCTGTGCCCTCAGCTCACAGTAGCAGGCACTAGTGACAACAGACCCCTGATGTGATTCATGTGCTGGATGACCCATCAAACCTACTCTCTCCATGCATGTCCAAGTTGTTCTGGTGTCGTGCTGAACAGTTGGAGTGATCAAATGGAGCAGGACACACTCACCACAGGAATCAAGTACGTTTGCTGTTGATTTCTGGAGCAGGGTTAATGGTAGGTAAACCCATTCCTCTCTCCCACAGATTATTTTACAGAGCTCTTGGCATGAGAAAAGGATCAAGGAATCGCCCCAGTAATGCTTGATTATTTGGCATGCAGTATTTAAATTCATGTCCTATTTTGTTTTAGCTCTATATTCAATAATAAACATAAGTCAGAGTCAACATAAAAAATACTACGTTGAGTCAGAAAATGGAGTTCCATTTTAATCAAGATAAAAGATCTTACTATGCCTAACAAAATATAGTGATGATCATTATCAATTCAATGTAACAAAATGTCATTTTCTGCTTAGGAAATAACTAGTGGGTTTATGACCATATTTAATTTACAGACTAATAATTTCCTCCTTACTTGTTCATAATAATCAAGGAATGACTGATGTCAAATTTAGAAAAATGAGCCCCCGGGAGTTTGGATTTTTTGGGGGGTTTCTGAACATAGAGGATAGACTTTTTACTAAAAGATGATCTCATTTCTTGACAAATGGAGGTCCTCACTAACCATGAATCTTATAATTTCTATGAAAATTAGTGTCAGTCAGGTATCTAGGCAAATTCTTTCAGAACAAAATCCTGTTCCTTAGTTCCTTAGTTAGCCTGTGTGGTGTTCATCGACAGCAGAAGATTATATAAGTTTATATAGCTTAGATCTGATATGCTGAGCCATATGGTACAATCCTTTTATAAAGAGAGGTCTTCACTAAAATGAAGTTTTCTATCAAAACTGATGTCATGTATTTTGCAGATTTCTATACAGTAGCTGATATTGCCAGGAAGCTTAAAATACTGCCTTTAATGAATTGGGAAATAACAGCAGGTGTGTTGGGTAATGTTCATTGTACATAATTATAGACACCTATCCTTGCTGTCTAGTCTTCTCAAGCCACTCTGGAGTTACTGGAAAAAAAAGATAGGCTTCTTTCAGGGTGATCCAGAGTGATTAAGTTCCGTTTTGGCTTAGACTCACTCCCCCGAATTAATCTCTCGCACTTTGCAAAAGACAAACAACTTCCAAAACTAAGTCTCCTCACTTAGGGAAAGCAAGGTGTCTAGCATTGTCCAGCATCCTATAGCTGGGCATGAAAATATTTGTTCTTCCTTTGAGAAATATGTGCATATTCAAGTCTTAATCTGCAGCAGAGTAAAACCAGGCTTCTCCAAGTTGTTTGGGAAAGACAAAAGAGAATATCCTCTAATAAAGGCCAGATAATCAGTGGTTGTGGGATGCAGAATGACTGGGGTTGACTTTCTTGTCTACCATACATGCTCTGGAGCACATGCTACACTTCCCACAAGACAGTCTGAGTCCTTCCTTTGGGATAAATTGGAAGAGGTGTATCTTGGTCTTTGTATCCTCCGTTTTACCTCCTGTATTTTATTCCCCTGATTCCTTTCTGGATTAAAGATAACACAGGCTGATGAACACCTGTGATGTCTGAAAGCAGTGCATGCCTGAAAATGTCCCAGTTTTTCACACATTTGACAAAAACACTTCCAAAACCTAAAATACTCCAACCTGCTCAATTCTTACATCAATATTTAAATATTCAAGCCAGAATGTCCCACTTATAAGAGGCAGTGAACAACCCAAAATTCAGGCCATGCAGGATACCTGGCATTCTTCATTTGACCATACCTAAGAAACAGAAGTCTGGTAGTTATGTAATTGTCTTGGGAGAAAAAAAAGCTTGCTTGAATCTTATTATACACAAGAAATCACCAGGTAAAACATTGTAGAGACTAATTTGCTAGATAAGAGGTCATTTGGTTTATAAAAGCAGTAGCTTTAAAAGATAATAACTGTTTCTATTCACCTTACATTAAGGTATTTGATACAGCTTTGCATCTCCAGACTTTTAATACAACTTTTATTGTGCCAGTGCAATGTTAATGGCATTAGCTTCATATATTCCTACTTGTTATTCAACGCCCCTAGCTGACAGCTTAAAACCCTGTGAGTGAAGACTTTATATATGAAATGTCTAATAACCATGTCTACTGAGAGAGACAATAAATAGCATTTTGATGGAAACTAAAAGAATATTTTGAAGAGACAGGCTTATTAAATGAGTGGGAGTGGAGGCTCATGATCATATTTGATTCTTCTAAGGTTAAGACTGTGCATTCATTTTTACTTTTAAAGAAGACAGAATAGTACTGCAAACTGCAAGTGAATTAATTTCTATAATTACTTCACTAATAGAAAATGCTGAGCCAGTTTGCTCCAATTTTGATCACTAGAATGGAACTAGTATAATATGTTAACAGGTCATCAGTCTGTCATATAAAATAAGCAGAACAATCACAAGTGATAAGGCTAAAATGAGGCCACAGCTTTGCATTATTTTCCCATAGGGAGTTGGCATAAGCTGTTCTGATATTATAAAAAGATAAACTAAAAACATCTCTCCACCTTATATCCAAGCTGCTTGATAGATTTATTAAGGTGCCAAACCAGTTCCTGGTAGTGAACTGATAAACAATAATCTTCCATGCATCCCAATTAAAAGGTGAATCAATTAGTCTTCCTTAATGGGATTCTGCTTTACAACAAAACCACAGCTGGTTTATTTCAAAATATGTGAGCATGGAACACAAAAAACATCTAAGCAGAATGAAATTCTGGCTGTCGCACATTTTTTTAATCCCAGGTCTACTTCATGGAATTAGAAAGCAAAATGTACTGATACAAAAAATCCTAAGCCTTTGAGTATTTGTATCATCAGAAAGTTTATTCCAAATACACACAACACACTGCACTCTCTTAAGACAGCTCAACTCATTAAAAATACCAGTTCCAAACCATCAGGGTATGGATCTGTTTTCTGATTATCCAGTGAGGCCTGTTCAGTACATTCAGACAGAAAGGTTCAAATAATCTGCCTTCCCCAAATTTTATGTTGCTGTTCATACTGGGGGTCACACTTTGCTTGCCTGGCTGTGCTCATTCTCAGCTTGGACCAGTAAGTGAGCTCCCTTTCTTACCCCGGTACTATCACACTCAATAGCTAGGCTGACCCTTGATGTTTCTTGCCATCCTGTCACAGCTTACTTTCCACCTACTAACCCTTTTTTTTGTCTCTAGGCTGTATAAACTGTGTGTACATTTTCCTCATTTTTTCTACACACACACATCTACTGCTCCACAGTGAGTAGCCATTCACCCTTGGTGCTGGGGTTTCTTTAATGTACATGTATACCTTATTTCTATCCTACATACACCACATATATGCCTTGTAATTACACATCTACAACATATGCCATTTTAGATCCATCTTTATACTCATCAACAGATAACTCTATACAGTTTTCTCCATTGGCACATTACCCCTCCACCTGCCCTCCCCATTCCCAAAGCTGACTCACTGTCCATTGCTGCAGGAGAACAGTCTGAATTAACACTAGCTTGTAACTTGGCTCATGGTGCATGACAAGGGAACTTATTGGGCAGGACAAGCCAAATGAGGGCCAGAATGGAGAAAAGATGCTATTGATGTGTTCTTTTCAAATGCATACAAGAGTGTCTCAGAAGCTGAGGCGGAGACAGGTAGAGTCTTCCTGACTCATAAATTTATTAATATTAGTGAAATAGCCAGTGTAGTCACAGTCAGCTCACTAACACTTCTGCAAACACTCACACCCTTTCCCCATGTGCTGGCAAACTTTATGCTTAGCAGGTTAAGTCTAGGTAGACCTTTTCCAAAATGTGTTGACTTTTAATTCCCTGTGGACTTCTAATTAAATTTATGATGTTTTGTGGCCAAGGATGTAAAATGAATTCATAAACTGACTTGAGTGTTTCACATTCTAGTATTTTTTCTTGTACATACTGATGAACTCTAGGTCAGTCCATTGGCGTTATCTGCGCAGTGAGGTGCAATATTATACTACCTATTTTTTATCTGAATTGTTCATACTGCACAGAAAAAACTCTGTGGATACCTATAAACCCACATATCTATGTGTGCTGCTTGTGATGATGAACACAATTCAAACACAAAAGAATTAAAACACAAAATTATTTGCTCTTAGAGACAGGGACATCCAATGTTGGAGTGCTTTCTAAAACAGGAATTTTAAAAAACCCCAGGGTTAGAAAATAACACAGAAGTGGGGGCAACACATTTTACATTTTAATTACTGGGGATAAAATATCATTAGCACATCAATACTGGAACATGACAGTAACAGACCAGAAGTGACACTGACTGTGGAGGCTGTAGCTGTATCTATGTGGACACACCAAATAGATACTAGATATATGCACTGAAACTCAACTCTCCCAGCCCATAGCAAGGCATGCATCCAAGGCATGCTTTACTGACTCAGTGAGTTGGTTGTTCTCCTTTGTCAAAGGGAATAATTTCAAATAAAGGAAGAATTTCTTCTTACCCTGCCTTACAGCCTGGCACTGCTCCAAGGGAGGAGCTGGAAGTCTGAATCCCTTAGGGCATAGAAAGCATCCAAAGGTCCTGCATCCTGGCTGTGTTCAGTATTCATTTCCAGTGGCATTATGCCTATCAATATTGCATCTGAGGACACTGATGATTCTGCATCGTTCTCAAGACAAAAAGCATTTGGACTAACCTTTCAGAGCCAGGAGATAAGCATGTCTTGCCAGTGCTGGTGGAAACATCTATGCTCCAAGTTTGAGATAAATCTTTCTACTCAGTTTTTTCATTGACTGCTCTGGGTTGTAAGTAGTCTGTGTTATAACAGGCAGGAATGTCATGCTGCCCAAGTCTCTATATTTGCAGCACAAGGAGAGGTTGTACCTCTCTCAGACTCAGGGACACTGCAAGAGACGCCAAAAGCATGGCCAAAGGATTTTCTCCAGCGCCTCTGTCTTGCTTTCTAAGGGATAGTGGCTGGCTGCCAGTGCCTTTTCTCAGTGAACATGACAGTTCCCTGATTTCACTGTGCTCTTCCTAGTATAAAAACATTCAGTCTCAATGGAGGGTCATTGATGAAGATGTAATGGCTAGAGTAAGACATTTAATGGTGCAGAGATGGACATTCCTCCTCTTACTGCTCCTTGTATATGCCTCCAGAACCATTTCCTTGATCTATAAACTACTTTTTGTACAGTTACATCTGGCTTCAGGGCATGGATACAACCAGCACAGCTGGCATTTCTTCTGCTATACAGCATGCTCTCATAGAAGAAATATTTCTACTGTGCGTGGATTTTTAGAGAAACCACCTTCTATAGTGTATGTTCTACATACTGTTTTACTTCATCCCTAGGAGAAATACAGACTTTCTGATATGCGCTTGTTAGCTTCACTAAACAAACAATATTTCTTGTACGCACAAAAGATAAAACTTTGACAGCCCAGTCACCTAGACTGTACATGCCATGTTAGTCATTTTATCATGACAGCCAGACTGCTTTTGAAAACACTGCCTTTTGTGGCTAGTTCTTGCAAACACTGGGTCAGAGACACCCAAACACAAGCTTTGTTCAGGCTAGCCATTAACCTTGCTAGTAAATAATTGGCCATTTCTTCCCCTATGGTGGAGCTTCCATCAGCACACATTCCGCATGGGAGAGTGAAGGGAAAGGACTATGTGCTATAGGTTAGTCTGAATCTGGTGCAATGCAGAATCATGTCACAACTGTGTGAAATGGCACTTTATTCCCTTAAAACAGACTTTCTAACACCAGATGGTCACCTTACCAGAATGTCTGTCCCTTGGAGATGCTGAAGTCACACAAGGAAGTAAAGGACAAAGTCAAGCCGAGCAATTTTTCTCAGTGAGCTTTTGTAGAACAAACTTTGGAGAATAATGTACTTCCATACTCCCACCTCCCAGCAAGCATTCATGAATCATGGGTAGGAACAACAACAACAAAAAAACCAACGAAGAACAAGCCTAGATTGAAGGTTTGAAGGTTACTAGAGCAATTTCTAGAATTTATAAGCTATATAAAGTCATATATTTCTGGAAAATTTTGTTCTCAACAGGTGCAAAGCACAAAGCACAAGCAAGGTGTCCCTTCCATTATATACACTTAAATATAATTTTAAAATCTAGCTATGAGTACATGAGAAAGTCATCCTACTTGTAAGAAATGTTTGGGTTACTTGGAATGGGGTTGGTTCAAAAGGTTTGCTGCAACAATTACCATAAGGCTATTTTCAACATTTGTTTCAATGGCTACTCACACTTTCATTTAAAACAATTATAGATTACATAAAATCACTATGTATTTAAACTCGCTTTCCAGACATATCACAGAATAAATATTAGCACCAAAAGTGCAATGTTGACTACGATTTCCTTCACCAGATCTATTAATACACCTCAGGAAAATTACAGTCCGAGTATTTACAGTTTGGCTTTCACTACCATTAGTTTAACTGCAATGACTGATTAACCTTTCCTGAGAAAAACAGCCCTCTTTAAAGATGTAACACTCTCCCCCTTAAGTGAGATCAAATCCGTTCAACACTCCCACTCACGTTGCTCTTGAGAAGAACCAGGAAAGAGAGGAAAAAATATATTTTAAAAACATGCCCAGACATTTCTTAAACAAGGTAAGGTGACATAAAAAGCCAAATCTTTCAAAAATACTTTGCATGTCACTTTTACTAACAGTTGTCTCCTTCGTATGTGTTCACCACTCAGTTCTATTCTTTCCAGAGCAGAAAGGTCTTCTGTCTTGCTGGATGCCCACTCAGAAGTGGTAAGGTCCTTGATGGGATGGATATTAGGGTAGCTGTGACTAAATCTCCCCAAAATGGGTGTCCAGAGCAAAACTGAGAGGGACAGAGTTAACACTGAAGCTTAAATCCAGACAGGAGTCCCAAGGCCCATATGTGGAACCAAATTGCATCAGGAGGCTCACTATGGAGGAGTGCCCCTTTCTCCAGGAGATTTCTAGGAGCTGGGGAGCATTTATTCTCATAAAGCAACAGTTTTGCACTGTGAGCAGTTAGACATGATGACACTACTAATTACAGCTGCTCTGAGATCAAGGCACCAGCCGTATAACTCATAAATGCAGTATCTCCTGTATTTCTCATTGGCAACTGGGAAGCTGACTGGTTACTGTCTCTGAGGTTCACGCTGCTCCTCGGGCTGAAGTCTCACACAAGGGGATGGATGCAGTACGTAGCGTGATTTCTTGCTCATATCAATATACCAAAACTGTAATGTGATTTTATAAAGTTAGCAGTCACAAACTGGAGACACCAACCAAAAGTAAGTCCCTAGGTAATGCCACCTGGAATGGTATGTCAGCCTTTAAAACAAGTTTGCCTTCAGAGTCATAGCATCCCCAGTACCATCCAACACTACTGTACAACCATCAAAGCCCACCTCATATTTCTTTTCCTTGCACAAATATCATTTTAGTTGTGAGCATTCATTTGAAGTCCTTCTAGTCATGATGAAGAAAATTTCCTGATCAGCCAGTGGTACTGCACCACTCTGATATGCACATCACCTTAAGATGCTGAGGATTACTTATGTTCCCTACACGGACACCATGCTTTCTTGGGCTGCATGGGACATGGTGCTGAGAAAGGGGGAACCACTCTGCTCTCCTCTGCTACCAGCAGCCAGCATGCATCTGCCCTGGATATCTTCCTCCTCACATCTCTTCACAAGAAGCAGGACCAAAATCCCTGGCTATCCCCTTTAGTTCCCACACAGCAGCACTGCGATTCTGTGGTGCCCGACACCAGAGAAAAACAGCATGGTAGGGATGGCACTCACATTTGACCAGCTCTAGGCGCACAGGAGTGCCTGAAAGAAATTAGCTCCAAAGGAAAACTCAAAAAAAACCTCTTAGATGTTTAGAACTGGATACAGAGTGAAAGCAATAAATAATACAATTTCATATTCTAGTGGGACATGTCTCTGCCCATTGCAGGGGTGTTGGAACTAGATGATTTTTAAGGTCCCTTCCAACCCAAACTATTCTATGTTTTTTATGATTCTATATTCATACAGTGAAGAGGAAGAAAGTAAAATACAAAAAATGCAGTCTTAATGTCTCTTTTCAGATTTTTAGACAATAAGATCTGCGAAATATTTTAAATAGCCACCAAAAATTAACTTGAGCATCAACTACCCATTAAAAAGAAGCAAAGCAAGAGTCAGCACAAGCTTTTCCGCTGGTATCGCTCAGCGTGCTCTTACCGTTACCCTGACAACGAGTCGGCTCTTGGCTCTTCAGCAATTGCTGTAGATGCAACAACTTTTAGGTTTCTCATTATAATGTTATTGTTGTTATAAGGCACACAGTAAAAAAAGCTGAAGGAATAGTCATGTCAAATTTAGCCTATGCGCCTTAGCAAGGAACACTTAGAAAGTCTGACTTTTAAATAGCTCCTAATGACTAGGGCACAGACTAATTTTACAGCACTGTCAATCAACAAAAGGTCTGTAGGTGCTTTGATTCCTCGATGGTGAGAACCCTCCAACTACCCAGGCAGTCAGATTTTGAAATGCAAACTCCCCATCTGGATTGCTGAGCCTGGGACATATGCTTCTTTCCCGAGGCTAATGCTCTTTATTTTCTGAAGAGGTAGGCTGATATTCGTGCTAGTGATCCCAGTGGCTACATTTATTTGCTTTTCAGAGCTTAAAAAATTCTTTGTGATCTAATGCCTTGACCATAATAATTCTGCCCCAAGAATCTAAAATACGTTATTAAAACTGTGAGACCTGAACCAAACTGAAAGACTCGATTTTTCCAAGATACAGATGTACTTAAATTCGGTCTTCACCTTTTCCCTTCCCTATCTACAAGCTTATCCGTTAAATTAGGTGTCTGGCTATCATCATCTTCTGGCCATCTATAAAAACACAGGTATTTTAAGGGTCTAGCTCAGGTGGAAATAATTCCAGCAATATGCATAATAATCTAAATATAGTTTGCAAGCAGCCCAGAGCAATGCTGCTTGCTTTTCTTTGACTGTCACCCAGCCCCCACTACTGTCTCCAACCCAATCCATGAGAAAAAGCAAGCCAATAATTGAAATGCTTCTGGGACACGTTATGCTCCCAACTGCTCTGGTATAAACCTGGAGCCATTCCATCAGTTTCCCATTCTAGATAACTCCACATTTATACATTTCTACCTCTGCACGAGAACAGTGTTTTTGGCTTTATATGTGC
The DNA here is from genome assembly GCA_013389865.1 of Piaya cayana. Taxonomy (NCBI): domain Eukaryota; kingdom Metazoa; phylum Chordata; class Aves; order Cuculiformes; family Coccyzidae; genus Piaya; species Piaya cayana. The sequence continues at coordinate 636,398 of WAAB01025403.1, forward strand.
CTCTATCCAGTTCTGTCCAAATCTACTCAAAAGCACAGTCCCTTCATCAGTCTAACACGTTACCAGATACTGATTTATAATGTGCATTTTAGACTCTTAGCCAGAAAAAGCAGACATGAATCAGCTGTGACAGCATGTCTTCTGTTAGCACGCAATCACGCACAGACTATTGGCAAAGCCAGTGAGCGGCTGCCATTTACATCTTTGCAAGTTTAAAGTTTAGATGTCACATATATGGAGAAGGCTTCATTTCACTCTCACTCTCTCCTAAGAACACAGTTACCCACACAGTCTATGTTCATCAGCATGCAAGTAAATATACCATCCTGCCATTCTTCTTGCTCCTATTTATATTCATTACATTATTAACAGTTGTACTGTTTATCAAATAGAGGCTTTCATGGATCATGCAACAGAAAAGAGAGATAAAGTGATCATTTACTTGTAACTTTTAAGCTCAATAGTTACACAGTTGATTTAGAACATAATGGGTTTATTAATACTTCTGGACAATCGAGGACAAAAACCTGGGTTTTTTCAATTTGAAGTAAATCTCACATAACCTGTCCTTTGTATCATGCTCACCCAAATATATTATCCATCAAAGTGCCATGCTCTAGGCCAAAAACACAGTGGATGAAAAGTAATCTCCTGGTAAGTTTTAGTGGGACAGACATTGCAATGAGAGTATACTTCAAAGTTCAGTCTACAATCTGTCCCTCATACAAAGTCTTTTTTTCCCCAGGATCCTAGAAAATGTTACAGAGTGAAGAAATGTACTCAATAGCTGTCCAAGCTGTTATGCAACCTCCCTAGTATCACCACCATACTTTGAGGACTGCCAGACTGATTATAGCATTTTTGTATCTTCGGTATCAAACAAATTTGGAGCTGCAGGATCCAAACACTCGGTTCTTAGGGATGGTCGTCTATCTCTCTTGGTCATGGGATCGCATCATAAAGCCAAAAGAACAACCCAATCAAAAGGCAATTAATTCAAGGTTCATCAAAACAATATTAGGCTGGTCAAGAAATTATCATATCTTTGTTTACACATTAATGAAACAATTACATGGCACTGTAGATTCTCATGCCTCTGTCCAAACTTATCATCGTCAAGAAAGCATAAGATCCAGTTTCCCAGACAGAACTGATTCCTTATTGGCTTCTAGACAAACAAAATCTGAAAATGAAATATTGGACAACTAGCGTGTTAGACATATTTTTTAATTAAGTGCTACAAAAATGCTTCCCTGATTGTAAAATTAAGTGATAGAAGTACTCCTGTTGGCAGTCTATTTTTGAACTTAGTACAACATTCTACAAATGAACACATTAAACTTCCTCTACAGCTTAATTTCCCAATGTATTATAAAATTATAAAATATAGTATTGCCTGGTGACATGCATGTTCACTGCCTCAATGAAGTACTAGTGAAAGGTACTTTTCCTCAAAGATAAAAATACTATATGTGGCAAAAAAAGGACCACAATGCCCTGAGAACAGATCATCAGAGGTTTTCACTGCACAGAATGTACTGTGTGAAAACCACGACTGCTGTAACCACTGCTTACAACACACCCCTCTGAATCACTCGACCCCATAAGAGCTCCTTACAGTCTGCAGGAATAAAGGACAGGATGAGGACGCATTTCCATAAGGAACTATTTCCAGACTTCTCATTGAGCAGAGCCCACTGGTGAACAGATCTTGCCTTACTAGTCTATACAAGGGTGTAACTTAGCAACAGAGGTTTTATGTCCATCCATTTGCACCATTGCCCCAGCACCTGAGAAAGAGGTCTGCTTTTGGGCATCCCCAGCTAGCACAGTGTGATGCAAGACTGTCTATTGATAGACTTCTTTGGGCATATCCAACCTGCACAGGGCTTTCTCTGTTGAAATGTTGGTCAAATTAAAAATATTGGTCACCTCTATAAAGGGATAATCAGTCACTTGCATTCAACATCTCTAAGTTAGCCTGTAAAGTACAGATGAAACTTTTGGTAAGAACTTTTGCTCCTCCAGCTCAATGACATTTCTTTCATAAAGATGAAGATGTGGCATATCTCTTCCACCTTTCATTTGCAATCAGACAGAGAGCAGCACAGACCTTCAAAAATTGTTTGTCTAACAATTTTCTGCCAAAGTACTATACAAAGATAGTCCCAATGAAGTAAGTCAAGCATCCAAGTCCTCTGTAGCAGTGAGGGATGGTGTAAGGATTTTAACAGAGGTAAAAATGATGAAACTTCAGGTTCAAATAATTCAAATAAAGCTTCTTGTGAATGGCAAACAACCAAATCTGTTGAGCACAAGCTTTCTTTTAAGTTTGTAACTTTAAGCATGACCTTAAAGTTAGACACAAATTTAATTACTTTTCTCAGACAGAACCCTTGAGAGCTGTTCACTCAAATGTGAAGTGTAAAACAGAGTTTAACACACACATTTTCAGGCTTTCTTAATTGTCACTGCCATAATTCAGTTTTCCCTTAATAACATGCAAAGACATTTTCACATCAAACTGCATTCTACAGCTTTCAGGAAAAACAGAAACTAGCAAAAAATACCTTTAAAATCACTGTCTTGTTGAAAGCAGTATATAGTTTGCAGGGAGAATTATTATTGCTGTCATTACCATCATCATTGTTATTGGGTTTTTTATTAACTAAATAGCAGAAAAAAATACTTTCAGGCATAAATTTTCCTTCCCTCAAGCTATCACTTTCAATGCAAGGACAGAGACATTTCAATTCATTACAGAAGAAATGCTGAACAGAGACAGGACTGTGTTGGAGAAACCAAGGCCACCTGCAAAGACAGCATAAAATAAAATGCCAGCAAAGACAGAGGAGCTGGGCAGCACACTACCCCTGTTTCTGGCTGTTGGAGGAGCTGCATCTTGCAGATAACACAAATGCAGCCAGTGGACATTCATCAGCTTTGCTTGGTGATGGGGAGAGAGGGTGTAAAAGCAGAGTCCTGCCTTGCAGACCTTAGGTGACCAAACCACAGTTATGTGTAACCAGATCTTGCCCTCCACTTCCCTGTGCCCCTCTTCCCCACAGCCAGCACCCACCCTGGGGGAGACAGGAGGCAACCCTGAGCACAGAGTGAGGGGCTGGTGTTACAGTGAACATTCAGAGGCAATATGCATGGAGTCAGGGGCTGCAGACCCCCAGAACACACCAAGGCACCAACCTCTCCATCCCTGCTAGGCACATCTCCCCAGCGCAGCATAACCTCCCAACAGCCACATCAAGCAATTCAGCACCAAGACAGCACCTCGCTAGCCTGATCCTTCCCCTCTTCTCCTGCCATCTAGTCCTACACACATAAGATTTTGCAGCTGCATCTTTTAAGGCCATTGCAGACTGTGGCATGCATATTGTTTGTTATATTCAAGCCCACGCTAAGCTTAGTTATCACAGATTATTGAATATTAGACTTGTTCTATCTCACCTTCTTCACTTTAGTCCCCGAAAGGCAGAATATATGGAAGAATACTACAAATATATAGTACAGACAAAAATGTAATGTGCAGAAGAATGTCCTTCACTCAAGCTGATCCCCCTCTGTGTCATCTCCCTCATTTACACTTGTGCATTTGGGTACTAGTAATAGTTAACACCCACTCCAGATTTCCCTCGTGTCCTAAATTTTCTGTTCTTTTTCAGAGATGCCAAGATTCATAAAATCAGAGCTCTCTACAATTAAATACTATATGAGGACAAACCTCTGTACTGCTTTGCTGACTGCCCAGTTCTCACCACCAAAGGCATAATTACTAAGGTAAAGCAAAAAAGAGACTATAAATACTGCGTACATGTGCATGTTCATCTATGTGCACATTATGTGGTAGGAACTGTGCTCATTCAGTGGGGACAGATGAAGAGAGAAATTCAGAGCAGGACTTTGACAGAGTCATGCTCAGTGTTGAGTTCCTAGCAGAACTCAGGACCATTTGCTGCCTGGCATATCTATCACCAGCACTGCCTTTTAGCTATCCCACTTCTTTGTTATCTCTGAATGCAATTGCTCCTGCTCTGCTTGCACAATTTCTGCAAGATGCTCTCAGTCAGCCCAGCTGATACAGCTGAGCCCTTCTTAGACCACTTCTGCCTCAAGAAGAAGTGCATACATGGTTTCTGAAGTTCAGACAAAATCTGTCAGGGACTTTCTGGGACTCTGTTTATCTCACTGAGTTTATGAGAACCTGTGTGGTCCCTTCATCCATGTAAGAAAAAAGCTGCCTGGAAAAAAAAAACCAAACTCTCACACAGAAAAGAGCTGTAACCTCCAAGTTTAGAGATTGTTTCCTGATTCTTTTGTGCATACTTGCTTTTATTTTGGATAGCATATTTGTCACAACCAGCTCTAGTGTTCCCTAGGAAAGGAAGAAATAACTCATTTCTACTTCAGAGTTTGCAGTACTGTAGTTTCCTGAAGCGACAGGGACATGCACCGGGTAGCTACAGTCTATATGTGTGCACAGGACTGCAATTAAACTTAATGATTAAAACATATTCTGGTGAGTTAATCAGGTGAATAAAAAACTTCTCCAGCTCCAGGGAGGTCCAGGGAGACATCAGCTCATTATTCCTCATGGGTATTGTAAGATAAATCACATTATACATCGGTGAGTTTCCACTGTTGTGCAATGACACCAAACATCACTGTGGCTGTGCCAGTCCTATGCAAAACAAGATGTAAATAATTGCCATTCAAATCAAAGAGTGACAGAGGATATTTAGACATTGGGAAGTTCAGGTTAAGCCAAGTATGTGTTTCTCTCCTCATACGCTTGCTGTAGCACCTGAAAAGATTCTGGTCAGTCTCTACAGTAAAGTCTATTCCTCATGGGAACTCTAACAGAAAAGGTATTCAAACAGATCCCAAATTGGCATATTTTACCATTCTCTCCAGTTCACAAGGATGAAATTTGATTTGCACTAATCAGTATGAAATAATGGCAGAAATTAACTTCACAGTGTAATTTAGAACTTTATTGATATATTTTTGTGTCTAAGAAACACACATAAGATACTGAGAGCTGTATTCAGACTTCTTTTAGACATTCGCAGCACCTAAAATTTAGGTCTTGTACCCCACCAAGGTGATTCAGACTATCTAAATTAGATGCTTATGTGATCTTGGAATAAGAGTCAAGTTTTTCTAAAAGCCTTCAGAGGATGGTTCAGTAAGCTTTGATTGATAGTGCAGAGTGTGCACTTTCTTGTAAAATGATTCAGTGGTCCCACAGTGTAAGTTTTGTAATTTAAAATGCTGAGTTCTCTTTTGACCCATTGCATGGAGGAAACAGATGTCCTTTATGAGTTAGATTATTAGACTTAATTGCCAGAAGGGGACACTGGCTCTGTCAGGCTCTCTCAGCTTAAATCCAAAACTCCCACTGACATACAAGTGTTTTTTTTCTCCAAGCAGGATATGGACTGCTCATCTTTCTGTTGCTAGTGAAAGGATCTGCAGTCCTATGTTGTGTAATTCATCAGCTGGGGTATCCAATGAACATTGGTTTTGGCTGTAGTGGGTATTTGGGTTTGGATGACCAAGACATTGTACCTGCAAGAGGAATTTCGCTTACTTTTTGCATTTGCTGGTTTGGGGTCACTACCATGCTCACCAGCTACCCTGTTTTCCCTTTCGCTGATGTCATGAAGCATGATCCAATAGTTCTCCAACACTGCTGAATCCTGGTGGATATACACCCTTTCTTTTCTCTCTTCAGCCTCAACCAATGTTCCTATTTTTCAGAGTGGTTTGAGGAAAACACGATTATTTGGCTGTTATGCTCAAAGCAGAAAATTTTGTCACAGTTTTGATTATCACTAGGCCCTGTCTGCAGCACAGATCCTCAACTCTGGATTGCCCAGGACCTGTTAGCCTATCCAATTCTTTTAATCAAGACTCTCACCTAACCTTATGAACAAAGTTCAATTCCATCAACTCCAGTGCTACAAGTGCAAAACTAACAGGAATGGAGCTTAAATGTGCTTAAATCCTTTGCTAAATTAATGTCCCAGAGAGGAGGAGGATTAAGACTCATGTTCATTGACCATGTATGTTGTAAAAATGTTGTAGATTCTACCATATTTTCTCATTAGAAAGCATGGAAGGCCATTCACTTTGAAAAGTAATGTTTATGTTATTTCATTATATCAGAATGTAGTTTTAGTTTTTTTCAGTAGCCTATGAAATTGAGCCTGAACCATTATAGGATCCTACTCAGTTTTCATCTGTGAAATCAGCAACTTTCTCTTTGCTTGAGGGGTAAAAAACCCACTAAACTCCAGCCTGGAGTGAAATTTTAGAAATCAGAAACCTTCCCTGCCTTAGCTGAACCAGTTTGTCTTCACACTCCTGACCATGCAGTGGGAAGCAGCGTGCAGGATCCTGAGCTGTCCAAGGTATTTCGGGACTACAGCACTGAATGTGATGGCAATGGTTAAAATGCCTACTTAGCAATTCCTAATTGAATATGCAAATTGAAAAACCCACATTAGCATCTCAGAAATGTGTGATTCTGTACCCACTAGTGTTTATTTGCAGTTTGAACAGTTTGTTTCTGGAAGAAGAAAAAAATGCTTGCAAGCTTGTCCATTAAATCATTCTACCAGCTGTCACCTTATTAAAAAGTCTGCAGTTATTAATAAAACTACTTTAAACAACTTGCCAGAAATTGCAAATTTAAGAACAAGCTCCCTTCCCCCAAGACTTCCTTGTGAAGGTTCTCAGAGACACTCACAACCTGAAATACATATATATCATCCTGCCAATATTCCTGTGTGCAGTGCAGAAGAACCTAACGAGAATATGAATGCAGATTTTCAGATGCAAAGGTGAGAGGGAATCAGCATGGATTTATTCTATGACAACTGCCAAAACACAGTACAGAAATTCTGATAAAAGCAGAAATTATAAGTAAACATTTGTCCTTTTGTGTATTTACATACAAATGGTGTAAATTAAGAAATAAACCAGGAAGAAACAGAGCACATGATTTGCAGGGGATGGGAGAAAAATGAAAGAGAATTGTAAAGAAAACATAATCCTCTTTTATGCACCAGAGAGCAAAATATATAGATTTATCTGAAAATGTAATTTTAGGTCAAGAGGAGTCAATAAAGTAAAACTTTCTTATCATCCTCTGTCATCACAGGTCTTTACTTAAAGAAAAAGACTTCTTACAGAAAACCCAAATGACAGTAGAAATCCCCACTCATACACAGGAAAACAAAAATAAACTCAGAAATAAATTATGGTGATAAACACATCAATTCTACCTCACACAAAGATGAATTGTAACATCAAGTTAATAAGCTGATACAATTTAAGGTATTAGACTGTTCTGAATGCCCTGCTTGTATGGATTTTGCTAACTCTGCACCTCTAGCTTCTTAGGTTGCTATCTAGAGCTCATCAAACTGGAATTGGCACAGTTTATGTCCATTTGTTCTGAGCAGGAAACGAAAATGCAACTATCGCTGGATTTGAGCCATGACTCTCTCAAGTGTGGGGCAAATGAGGTAAACACCAAACTGAGACCCAGAACATAAGTGGTAGTGAAAGCCTGGAAATGGGGAAAGGAGATAAACTTTCACTTCATAGCACTCCTATCAGCAAGAAGGAAAGGGGGAAGCTGCTATGCTTTCCCTATTTTTAAACTGGGAAAGCAAATCACTGTGATCACAGTCACTGAGATTATCTCATTAAAAAAAAAAATAAATCTTGCAAGGAGAAAGGCAGAAAGAAAGAGAGAAAACAGAGGGAGCTAGCACAGATAAGTTTTTTCCTTTGTCTCCAGCCCTGGTTCTGACTCTGGCCCTGGTCCTATCTCCTTTCTGGATCCCTGGGATGGACCCTGACCCTTTTTCATACCCTTGTTGCATTAAGAGTGGTCAATAGACACCATTGACCCTCAGCTCTGCTTGCACATCTCAGATCCTCTAGCACAGTGCCTTTTGGAGAAGGCACAGCTGGCACTGGGGTCACTCTAGCCCCTCAGGAACAGCCAGCCTTTCCTGTGCCCTGGCAGACCATTCTTGATTTGAATATGGTAAGTCTGAGCAGTCTTCAACAGTTGAGATGATCCTTTTAGAAACCATGACAAATTCCTCTTTTTATTTCCTTTTCCCAGTTAGACTTTTATAGCATTTTGAAACATATCAGTACCAGAAAGTTTTCTTCACTTCCTTTTACATTGTTCAGTCCCATGTACAACGAGATGATGTTTGAGTACAATGTCTGTAGCAACTAATTCCTCCAAGTGTGAAATATACAGACATGAGGCTCAACAAAAGCCGTAACAATAGCAACAAAAATCAAAACTAGAAAGATCCTCTAAAAAAATCTCTACAAAATAAGGCATTTGAGGGTTTCCTTCCAAAACTACCTGCACCAAAACTTTCTGTCTCTCCAAAACTTCTCATAATAAATTTATCAACCACCTCTCCTTGCTCTCCAGCTCACTTGCATTTTCAACCTTCCTCATTGTCTCCAGCACATTCACATGCCCTCCTTAGAACAGGAGGCTTTTAGGTTGCTACAGTCCACAGCCCAGCATGAGGAGGTGTTGCTCACACTCACAGTGAGTCCCAAAGAAGGGTGAGTTGCCACTGGAACATGCAGAAAAGAGACTGTTGTGCCTTGCTTGCTGCCCTGTACTCATTCCTTGAAGTTCTTGATAAGAACAGCATCTTGAAATGTGAAACAACTTGTTTGTTGTTCTGTTTTCACCACTCTCCTAAGTCATGTAGAGCCTACAAAAGTAGATGGAGTATTTGGTCTCTTGTGACTTTAGACTAAAACGTTTGTGTTACAAACCTATATTTTTATTTTAATGCCACTACCAGAAAGATCTCATGGCAATGTTCCAGTACAAGTACAGACAGAAACCAGAATATTAGAATTAAGTCTGTTGACCTACAAACTCTTAATGCAATATGTAGTGTTAGTCATGTGCTCTACTACTTTACTAGAAGTTAAGATTATAAAGGAATATGTGAATCAAAGAAAAACATCTGTTTTCCCACTGAAACCTTTTAATGGCATAGAATCTGTCACTGTGAAAAACTTATTAGCCTTTCAATAGTGTATGTAGATGTTTTAGTACGCACAGACTATCAGTTTCAAAATGACAAACGTAAAATTAGGTTTTTAAGCTTGCATATATAGGATTTTAAAAAATAAGGGTTTGACTGAAAAATCTCAATAAATTCAAAATACATTTCTGAACTAAGAACTGCAGTTTGCTGAGCTCTTATGACTTGCCAAAGCTATTAGAAAGTTTTACCAGACAGATATGACATGACAATGTTTATCAATTTTTTCAGCATTTATCATTACCATGATTTCATTATCATGGATAGCAAAGCTAAGCAGTAAACAAAATTATATCAAAGGTGAAATTCCACTAGTTATTACAAATCTAATAGAACAGGTATAAGACAAGGAACATTAAAAACTTACATTTTTAAAGTATGATTAAAAATCTAGATGTATATATTAAAACAGTTTTTTCAAAAGCATACATACAATCATGGAAGTTCTATCAAATGCTTACATGAGGCAATGGAAGAACACTTTGTTAAATTTTTTTTTCCATTGTTGTAGGTACGTTTTCTCTGTACTGACCTGAGCCTAAATCAGCCTGGATAAAAAAATACGTCAGTTAGCAAAGCAAGCACCAACATGACATACACGTAGTTTGTCATAAAAACTATTTCATTAATTGAAAATATGTATATCCAGTGTGACCATATATCTAAAACTGATTAATTATATTCAATGCTAATCACATCATTCTCGTTATCTGTTGTGAAGCAGCAATGCAATGCCTGTGATCCAGGAAACCTTGTTCTCAAAGAAGTGGATGCTGACATGGCAGGTATTGAGTCCATGCAGATCCAAATCTCACCTGCTTCTGAAGAACTGCGCAAATGCTCCTTGCTGGGACCACCCAGCTGGGATTCAGCAATTTCATGACACATCCAATCTGTGCTGATAAAAGAAACGGTTCTAATTTAAGATGCTTACACAACAAGGGTAGATAGAAAATAGGCTGTAGAGAAGATACAGCATATCTTTGACAGCCTTTAGGTGGTTTCTTCATGAGGAAACTTTTGCTTTATGAATACAGTATAGAAAGTATGCAGCCTTTGCAATGACAAGGACCTTATCTGAACATAAATATTTGTATTCTGGTAGAAAACATAAACAGTGAGTAATTTCTAGAACTAGTTGGCTCAGTTATTCACTGTTGTCAAACAGAATCAGCCTCAAAGGACCTATCTGATTAAATATATCTCAAAGGTAGTCACAGGCTTCTCAGTGCATTTGCACAGGGAATAAAGACTCTAAATTATATTCTTTTCCATTCATGTCATCCTCTTTCTTTAATATGCTTCAACATTTTCCTGCTTCACAGTGGAATATTTAGCAAAAATTTCTAAGTGCACTTTGCTGCCTTTAAAGAGTGACCAGCTGGGTAAATTCTCAAGTATATCCCTGTTTGAAAACAGCATATTAAAACCAAAAAGTGTTACTATAGGGAAGGTTCTCAGTATTTTCTCCTTGATATGACTTTCACAGGGAAAGATCATGAATGTTCCCTTGACAGTCTCAAGCAAGAGTGTCCTGTCTTGTTCTGTGGCTAAGCTAGGCTATCTTACAGAGGAGGGTATCTTCTAACTCATCTTATGTCTACATGTTAGGCTACTTGTTCTCTCCAAAGTCAACAGAAAGGTAGACACTGACATAAAGCAACTCATCCCATCTTCAAACAAGTGTATCAGACAGAGTGGCTGGATCACCATCTGCAGCTGTGTCTGTGGGTAGCCTAGACAGAAGGACTCAACCAAGCACCTATTAAGTGAATCACTTGTCTACCTAAGTCTCCAGTGCCACCTGGGGCTACCTGTCACATCCTGCCTGAATGCGTCTCCTGCATTTCCTCTTTCTTTTCTGCCAGCCTTATAATAGAATCATAGAATCACCAGTTTGGAAGAGACCCACCGGATCATCCAGTCCAACCATTCCTATCAAACACTAAACCATGCCCCTCAGCACCTCATCCACCCGTGCCTTAAACACCTCCAGGGAAGGTGAATCAACCACCTCCCTGGGCAGCCTGTTCCAATGCCCCATGACCCTTTCTGTGAAAAACTTCCTCCTGATGTCTAGCCTAAATCTCCCCTGG